>JACDJE010000075.1:597857-609500 GCA_016647715.1 Pavo muticus | reverse complement strand
TTGTGTATCTGTACTTTCTCTATTTTCCAACGATTTATCTGTTCTATTTCAGCAAATTAGGAAAAGCATAGAATACCAAGTGCGAATAAAAAGGAGGGGAAAGGGGGATTTTATTGGGATAGGAGTTCCCTAAGGGATGAAATGAAATATTTTTGTTCATCAGGCAAATATCAGGCCAGCTTCCAATAAAGGACAGTATTCTCATTTAACTTATTCAAAGAAAGCAGTCCTCACAACTCCCTCACGTTCCTTTTGCTTTCCAATGAAGGAAGTTTGTAGTTGGGCATATATATTTAACTGTTGAGATGGGGAAACTTCTATTAAGTTTGTTTGCTCCAGAAAAAAGTAACTGTTCTCATCTTTTTTTCTTTTCTTTTTTTTTTTTTACCTAGAAGTCTCTGTCTCTTTTTCTTTTAGAATGGACTTTTCTATTCTCGTAAAGGATTTATTGCCTTATTTCAGACATCAGAAAAGTAAATGAATACCTTGATAAAAGATGTGTTCAACGTAAGATGCAATCTGATACAGACCACCCACACAAATAAGTTGATTTAAAAAGCTCTTGCAACTATCTTCCTCTCAACTTCAGTGACATGAGAATCACATTCCTACTCTGCAGTGGACAACCAATATAATCCTGCTTAGTGTATTCAGAAAGAGACTCAATTTTGCCTGAAGAGCAGAGTTTATCAGAGCGAGAGATATTTGATAGGTGTATAAACTGAAATATGCTGCAAACTTGCTGCCTCCAAACTGCAAAACAACTGCTTTCTGCGTTTTATTTTATAAATTTCCATGGATGGATGTGTCAGGAACACGTTTATGAGACACTGTGAGAATATTTTCCTTTCTTCAACAGTTTGTTTTTTTCACTTATTTAAATCATAACACCTTCAGGATATTTTACTCTACAAATGTGGAGTGAGATCTTTCACTGTACATGTTTTGAGGAGCTATCGAAGTTGTCAGCTGCACTACTTTTATTTATCTCATTGATATTTGGTGTTTTTCCCAAGTTCCTAAACTCCCTGGCTGAGGCAGTTAAGAGTTGGACAGAGGAAAGATCTCAGCACTTGGGGTTAGAGGAGGAAATCTGTAAAACTTTAATATTAAAGCAAATACAGAGAAACCAATACTTCTGAAATAGTGAGATTGTAATTCCTTTCAAAACTTACTAGCACTCAGTGTTGATAAAAATGTTGCCACAATGCACATAATATGTAGTAGGAAGAATGTTTGCTAAAAACAATCCTTCATCAGCAAGCTTCTGATCCAATAATGAAATTTAATCAAAAACTAATAAACCATGTACCCATTTGAGTATTTATTTACATGGCTGTCATTTTCCGCCCAGTATTATGAAAAAACCCTTCACTATCTTTTGCCTTCCTTGTTTTTATGCTGACAGTTGTGAAAGGTCTCTCTTTAAACAATTACAATAGTCCCTTTGAATTAGTCACCTTACTATTTTTGGTTAACAATGCTGATTTAACCTAAAAGGTACTAAAAATGTCTCGTTTTTTCCAATCCCTTCCCTCAACAAATTTGGAAAAAGTTCCAACATTTTTCTGCCTTGCAGGTCTAAATCCGAATCTGTCCTTATGGTTGTTTTTCTCAAGGTGTTTTCTACAGATAACTCATTAGAAAATCATTTTGATAAGCCAATTTGAAGAGAGTAGATGTCTATCCTGCCAAGTTGTTAGTGGTCATAACACCTAGTTACAATGGCTGGCTGGTCTCTCTGAGTGTCAGGTACCTGACTGCCATTCGGGATGAATGCAAAACTCCTTCCTTCAGCCCTCTCACAGGGACATCAGGGACATTTTGAGGGACTTCAAAGCAGTCATTTCTCTTAGCCCATAATAGCTCTAAAGGGATCTTTAGGCTACCTACAAACTGTGGGACAGACCCCCAAAGTCAGGCAGACTGGAAAGGATACGCAGCTGATTTCTGGATGTTTTCTTCCACTGGCAGATGCTCTATTTTCTCCCTTCTGGGGAATCTTTAGTACAACTTCAATCCAGACTTGTGTTTGACAAGCAATGAAAATATACACCTGTGATGTGCCAGGCACTAGTCTTGTAGTCCAACCAAGTAATAACATAGATTTTTATGAAGAATTCAACTTATGCTACCTGAGTATGTTGCAAATCTACATATCAAATGTGCTTTTTATCTTTTTTTTATATGCTATTGCAGAAATTCCTAGAGAAAAAAAAAGGCAAATAATTAAATATAGCCCAAAACAGTGAGTGATAAGATTATGGCTAGGGTTAGGGTTAGGGTTAGGGTTAGGGTTAGGGTTAGGGTTACAGTTACGGTTACGGTTACAGTTACAGTTACAGTTAGGGAGTGATAAAACATACAATATCTGTCACTGAGTTATGATCATCCTCTCCTCATGGCACTGACAATCTGAGCTGATGGTTCACAACTAGCCCTCAACTAACCTGACCAGCCTCCCTGATGGCTTTTCTGAAGGACTTTTTTTCCATACAGACTTTCTCACAGCTTTTTCTGAGCAGTTAGTGTTGAGATCATGCAGTTGTGTTGTATCAGAGCTTCGTCTTGAGTCCAAGCCTATGGTCAGAAACCCTGGATGATAGCTTATAGCCAGGCCTATGGAGACTGCAGCAATTACAAACAAATATAATACATTTCTAATAGCATAAGTATAAATCTATTGTTTCTATCATTATAGTGTATGCAGAAAAAGATATGTAAGTTCCCTGTGAATTATAAACATCTTCCTCCTTAAAGCTAGCTAGTTACACAGGATTCTACACGGCAAAAAACTTAGGACAAGCCCCTCAATACACTAATGTATTATATAAAATGTTAGGCATCTCTTGCCACCCATAACTCCTAATCTACTGAGAGCTTTGGAGACACAACATCTGTAAAACTGGACACAAAACGATAGAAAAGTACTGAAGGTCATGCAGAATAATTTACTTCAGCTTTGGGTATTTGATAGATGAGAAAGCTTTTACCTGTTGGAACTGTTAGGAAGCATTACAAGAACAAGTGAGAAACAGAAATTTATAGATTCATAAATTTTAATGCCAAAAGAGTCATCTAATTTGACCTGCATCAAATAGAGGATGAAATTTTACGCAGTAATTTTTTTAAAAAGTTCATTAATTTGAAGCTAAAGTATCTATCTCCCCATAGTAACAATTACCACAAAGCATCAGAAAAATACTTTTTAAAAGTTAGAGAAAAATAAAGAAATTTGCTAATGCAGTTCTATCCATCTTCTTTTTTTTTACTTGTTTGGTGAATGTTTTCAGAAAGCTGTACTGCAGTAAGATTATAGAAAATAAACGAGAAGTACCTACGCAGTTTGCACATGACATTGCAATTTTTGAGTATCTAGCAGCCACAGAGAAGAGGATAATAAATTATCTTTATGCAGCAAGCAAGAGCTGCGGAGTTAAAATAAACACAAAGAAAACTAAAGGTGACATAATGCATTTACACACAAGAAAAAATACTTTTGGTAAATGGAAAGTAATAAAAAAGCTGAAGCATACATTCGCCTTAGATAGCTTTCCACTTTAGAAAATGATGATCATGAGCAAGAAATTATAAAAGAGCTCAGTGCAGAAGAGTCTAGGATAGATAGAGAGCATTTCAAAGGATGAACACAATTCTGGAAAACAATAAAGGAATGAAAATACAAGAAAATAAGTTAGTAAATGAGCAGCGAAACAAGTTAGTAAATGAACAGCAGTGCTAAAAAAGCCTTGCTTCACATGGATTTGTCACATGTATCCCACACCATGGTACCTCCGTCTGCCCACACATCTCTTCCCTGTTTACCTCTTAGGACTTGCTGGCTGGGTGAGAGGCAACACATGCACAGAATTAGAGACACACTGACCATTCACCAGAATTAAGTCAAGATCAAATTTATTGCTTTCACTCAGAAGAAGCACGAACAGAGTCAGTCTCCTCTACTTGGTCCCCAATTATCACAAAATTTGTGACGCTTAGTAGCCTTTGAGGCCTTTGCCAAAATTGGTTAAAGCTAGACAAATAGGGGGCAAAGGAAGTAGAGGACAAGGAGATAACACAATCTCATTGACATTATTTCTCTTAAAACCAGGCCAAAAAAAAAAAAAAAGAGAGAGAGAGAGAGAAAAAATGTCATCTTCACGGGACTAAATCCTAATGTGCAGACTTAATAGTTTGCAAACAAAAGCCACTTTTACCTGAGTCATCAGGATGCCAACTGCCTAATCGGAATAATTGGAGGATCTCAATATTATTCATTAGTCGTTTTTTTCTTGTTTTTTTTTTTTTTAATTGTATGTGGGATGTAGCAAATTGTGTTTAAACATATTGGTCAGAAACAAGGTCTTTGAAGGAGGGACACACTTCTAGATGTTTCCTGAGGAGAGTGATATACAATTACCAGTACAACAGATAACACAAAATGCGTGCAACTGGCCAGTGAAAGAATATCCAAGATATAGCTTGAAATTAATCAATGAATAAATAGATTAATTAAATAGATGCAATGGCAAATGCAACTTCTATGAGAACTAAGCCAGTAGTTCTGCGTGCCATTTTAATTTAAAGTTCATTTCTTTCAACTATAAATACTGCAGAATCTCTTAGCATATAAACTTACGTGAATAACTGTTTAAGTAAATAACACTTCTATAAATATAACAAATGTTTCTATAAATGCGACTGCATCCTGATGAAGAATAATTATTTTTTTATTTTCTCAAGTCTCTCAGCAATAGATACTTGAATAAATGTGAGACAGCATCATTCTAACAAATGACTGTAGGAGAGACTGGGGAGATAGGAAGGAGACAGATCATGAATTATTTATCTTTGTTACTGCTACAGATTTTTTCAAAAAACTGATGCTTGAGTGCCACCTGGAACACGGGACTGAGCTGTCTCCCTCACTTGGTGGAGTTTCATGCTACTGATTGATAGATCAGAATCTCCTGCAGTGACGGTGATAAAACATTGACGAGCCTTTCAGTGAACAGACATCATTTGGCTAAAGGAGATCCAATCCACCTATGGTGCTATTTTTAGGACAGCATTTTGTTCCCTAAGCTTTTCTTCTAGAACAAGTTGTTGGCCAACTGCTGCTTTTTCCCAAAAGAACAGTAAATAGGGAACTTCTCCCTTGTGTTTTTCTCCCTGTTTTTTAGTACTCTATGAGAAATGAAAGCTCCCACCTAATGCCAAGTCTGAGCCCACCTAACTTCAGCCGTTGTATCCTGTATTGAAGTTGGTCACTAAGCTTTCACTACAATCAGTGGAATACTTTCAGTGGTTGATCAACCTATTTAGGAATCAACTTTAAGTTTGAAACTATGTTTGGAGTTCTGCTCATTATTTGCACAGGGAGGAGTTGTACTTTGCTGGGTGGTTCATTCCTCTATGTTGTTTTAGGCATGGACTTTAAGGCTGCAATCAATCATGACCAAATAGGACCAACCTGCTTTGAACTTAGATACAGAAAGTTTTGACTATGCTCAGAATTGCCTGTAAGGTAGAGGCATATTTGCATTGTATAGACACATCTACTGCAATCAGCTTCACATGAAAGTTGTCCAGGTTCAGTCAGGAGGAAGAGTTGCTTCAAGGACACCCAGCACACCAATGACTGGAGATGTGCTGTGCATGATTCCAATTACACATGACACAAAATTTGATGCCTTGATGAAATAATTACTGAAGCTTGCAGGAAGATACAACAATTCATACATATGCATCAGGAACCCTACTGAAATATGGCAACCAGCAGCTGACTTCAACTCAGTATTGTATTATGAAGGGGTCCTCTTTTTATCCCTATGGGACTGTAGGATCTGTTCCCACTAGAGTAGGTGACACATTTATTACTGTAGCAAACACAAATGGTGTAGGTTATTCATTACCAGGAGAGTACTAACAAGAAATAATATTTAGTTTTATGCCAGAGAACAAAAAGTGGGCATTATTTTCTAAAGGTCATTTTCCTACTTGCCCCTTCTTGCACTATGCTCAAGAAGACACATCTCTGAGAAAAGTTGTAAGACCATGTAACAAGTTACAACACATAATAAATTCAACATATATATGAAGCATATATGTAATATATATATTACAAATGCTTAAATGTGTTAGAGTTCTGAGGTGATGCACAGCAGCACCCAGAGCTGCCCCCAGCACATGCAGACAGGTAGGCTGCAACTCAGGCAAAGCATGAAAATGGTGCATAGGATAAAATTACAACATTCTTCACAAATTAATGACATTTTATTCTGTCTTCTAATGTATAACAACTAGTTTTTCTTGTCCTGTTAATATTATCTTAATATCTTAATAACGAATAATCTGTACTGTTTTCATTTTGTATACTAGCCTCCTAAATTCCTTTGCATTATAAATGTATAGACACACACAAGCCTATCATTGCATTTTCTGTCATGATTCCCACCAGCTAAAAAGCATTAGGATTATCATCGGCTGAGGGAAAGCAGGCTCTGATGGGGACCAAGGCAGATTTGAAGAGTTGGATGCCAGCTCTGTAAGTGATGTGAATCACCTTGAGAAGCAGCTCATCTGTGAGCTGAAGGGAACACAGCTTGAAGCCAAAACAATGCGCAAGATAGCTGTAAACTTTGTTATTATTTCCCTTCCCTGTGCTTGTCCTAAATATAGAAACTGATCCCTCAGCTTTATATTTCAGTCAGATTTAACTCATTTTGCTGGGAGGTGGAAGTTTGCCTGTAGACTAGCAATAGGCCTGGCAGCATGCAGGTGCTGCATGTCCTTGGACAGAGGGTCCACAGACCTGGAGATCCAGTGCTCTCCCACCAGAGATCTCTCAGACACCAGCAGGAGTCTCAAAAGCACCAAGGTTCTGCTCACCCTAGCAGTAAGGCCAAAGGGGAATTTGGCAAGGGTGGACAAGCATCCCACAGGCAGGGTTTCCCTCAGTCACCTGGGAGGGACAGCTAGAGACAAGCTAGAAGATGACACCCTCATTCTGAACTAATCTCCACTGAGTGCAACTCCCATGACAGGAGCAATATTCAGTTATGTAAGCGACCTAGAATTTTATTGTATTTAACAGAGAAGACCCAAGAGAGGTAGTGGAAGCTCCCTCCTTGGAGATCTCCAAAAGCCGCCTGGACATGACCCTGGGCACCTAGTTCTGGGCATCCCTCCTGGAGCAGGGGCCAGGCCAGGTGACCTCCAGTGGTTCCTTTTCACCTCAGCCATCCTGTGAGTCAGTGATTCCACAATCTTGTGAGTCCTATTTTGTTAGCAATCATGTATATACGAATGAAAACACATCGATAGCTGGAAGCTCTTAAATAATATTCTTACATGAAGCAAAGATGTAAATTCTGAGGCCTATAGGGATATGTTTCCTTGGCTGAGCATTTTTTGCTTAGGGTGAGGAGCAGGGCGAAGGCTGCTGAAGGAGGATGATGTGCAGCTGCAGTTCGGGAGCAACAGTCTGCCTACAGCAGTCCTCTGATCCCTCAGCTCCACTCACCATCCTTATCCCTCCTATACAACCGCTTCTGAAAGTGTATCCTTTATTTCTCTCTTTTTACCACTAGATGGTAGTAGTAGGTAAAGGCTTGCTTTTTTTTTTTTCCCCCTTTTCCTCACCTCCCTTTCTTTGTTTACTGTTTCTGCACAGTTGTAGGACCCTAGTTCCAGCATAAGATTGTTTATTCTGAATCATCAAATGATTCCTTCCTAATCCTCACAGCCCCTCTCCCACATGCCCTCACCGGATCTGACGGAGGAGCAGAGCACAGGCCTCCACCCAGTGCCAACCATGACAGGCAGAAAAAAACCTTCTCACTCAAGAAATCCTACTGAGGACATTCTTATGCACTACACATTAGACAGCATTTTCATCAATTACTTCTTCATGGGTGTTAGGAGCTGAGGCAGCTGCTGGTAGGCCTTCAAAGCCCATCACTTCCCCATCCCCTGCTGTGCCTTTCTTCACACACTTGCTGGGTTTTGGTGCGGGGCACCAGGGTCTCTTGGCTTTGTTGGCCACAGACGATTTCTTGGAGAGGGACAAAGGGTATTGTATATTCCCCCTGAATATTTATTTGGATAAAGGCAGGCTTATCTGTTCGATTTTTAAATGGAACATATTTTTGCTCTGTAGAAGAGGCCAGTGGTGATTAATAAAACATTGCTTTAAATTATTGAAAGTTATACCAAACCCTCACTAACAGTTCATCAATATACACCATATAAAAGCTGTTCTGCATGATGATCATCCTGTAGGAAGGACAAAAAATGCAGTCAAGTGCAGCTGTCATTTGATAATATCAAATATCCTTTGCTACTGATGAAGTATCACAAAAGCATCGTTTAGGAAGTGCTCAATGACAAAAATATGGATATTAAGATGGAACTTTCTCCATAGATGTTTATTCTAAATGTACCAGAACAAATTAAGTACTACAAAGTTACAAGAACTATACACACTATCTCAGTCCCTGAGGTACGTCTTCATATTCACTTTTTTTCATTTATGTGACCCCATCTGTTAATGCACAGGAAAATTTACTTAGAGCCTTGTTTACTTTTTACATGGATGGTACCAACCTACAATAATGATAACTGAAGGAGAAGTCATCCTTTCATTTAGAGGGAAAAAAGCTTTCCATAATTTTCTCAGTAGGCTTATCTTATCATGTATTTCAATACAGATAAAAGTGCCTGTTTAGCAGATGGTTCAGGACTCAGTTCTGTTGATATTTTCATCCCTTTTACATTATTATGGGCACAAATCAAAATAACATGCAAGCAAAATGAAAATATGTATTCCTTTAAAATTTTTGTTTCTCTACGATAATCTTTACTTAAGGCACTGAAGACGTATTTCTTTCTTCTTTCATACTGACTTCTTTCTGTCTCTTCAACTTCTTGCCATAGGAGAGAAATACTTAAAAAAAATTAAGTTAAAACTGAGGGGCAGATACTCAGGTGCTGAAAATCAATATTGCTCGAATGAACTCAATTTATGCAAATTTTTCTTAGCTGTAAAAGAGGGCCCACAGGATTTTAACTGCACTTCAGCATCTGATGTACATTTTGATAACAAAAGCAGAAAGCAGGCAGTTCTGAACAGCCCCTGAATTTTCACTAGAAGAAGGAGGTATAGTGAAGTATTTTACTAGCTAGAATTTCACCTTTCAATTTCTAAGTACATGCACTCTCAATTCTGTAGCTTGCATACTCCATGTACCTGGTTCAATTATAAAATGTTCAGAGAAGTGAATGCATTAATAAGTCAAACCTCTATCAAAGGAGAAATATGTTCTTTTGGTTAAACCATTTATGCTGTTATCCAAGCATTTTGGACAAAGTGTCTCCCTGACACTTTCTGTGTGTTCCTGCATAAGTCACATACGTCCAGCCATTTGGACCCTGAGTGATACAGCAAGAACTTCATAGCCCTGAACTTAACTGAGATCTGTGCTCATGTCACATGCCCACTCTTTGACACAGAAGGCAGAGTGATCCCAGCAACTACGGTTCAAAAAAACTCCTGCAAGTAAGCATCTACAATGAGGCATGGCACTGTTGATCTGAATTTCACAAATATTTTAAGTCAATAAAAACAGCAGTCCTACTCTTTCTCTGCCCTCTAGCACCTCAGTGCACACTCCCTCCCTTTCTCGTGTCCCTACATGAGCGGTGGTGCAACTGCATGCCAAATAGAACTAATGGACAAACTTGGACCAAAAATGATGCAGCAAAAAGGGTTCATATCATCCTAGATACGCTGTCCATTCTGATTACCTCATAGCATGACAGTCACCATCTGGCACTGTCTATGCAAGCAAGTAAAATGGGCAAAAGGTGTGGCAAGGTATCCTCTACCATTGGTAATTTTTCCTCAAAATTAAGATGAACTCATCCATATTGCTTACTAAGACCTATACTGTATCCTAGACCAGGTCTGGACATGGTGTTAGATAGTGAAGGCCAAAACTGTGCTGACAGAGGCCTATTTTGAGCCTACTCAGTTTATTGTCCTGTCTCATGTCCTCAGAGACATTCAAGGTCAGGCTGGACAGGGCTCTGAGCCACCTGATGTAGCTGTAGGTGTCCCTGTTTACTGCAGGGAGCTGGACCAGATGACTTCTAAGGGTCCCTTCCAACTCAAACGATTCTATGATTCTGTGATTGGTGTAGACAGAGCATCATGAGGAGTAGAACCTGCTAACAGTGCATCAAAGCTGTGTTTGTGATAGGGAGGAAGGAAGCCCTAATCTCTCCAGATATACGTTGTCTTGCCCGGTTAGGTTTGTATAGCCCCTAGTACCATCAGGTCACTACTGGAGAAAGTCAAACTGCCACCGGACTGTTTTGAGTAAGAATTACTTTCTCATGGGAAAAAAAAATTCTATGGCAAAAATTGTTTGTATCACAACATTTTGTTTTAGTGCAGTTCAGTAGGAACTGGATAATAGAGCTTGCAGTTTTAACCTCTTCCATGTCCTATGGTTAGTTCCCTGCTCAGTCTCTATCTATACAGGCACAATGCACTCCCTCCTCTTGCAGCCATCCCCACTGCTGCAGTGCAGTGCCGGAGATGCAGCCCTCGCCCGAGGTCGTACCCACAGAGGGCAGAAGGACACAATCGGAGATTCAAACTCCAAACCCCACTAGGCAGCACAACACTGTGAAATATGCAGCTTTTGTGCCTGGCTGGGAAAAGAAGAAATGTTCAATTGTTTCTGAACCCATGTATTGCAGAACATTCTGTCCCACGGCGCATGTTGATATTTTGACTTCTTGTCCCAAAGTGGATGGAAATTCCAACTTTTATTCAGCCCTTGCTGCACCCTCTAGCTACTGCTATAACAGAAGTAAACCAGTTACAATGAAAGAGAAAGAGCTCTTAACAAACAGTGCAAAAAAAAAAAAAGTGCAGTTTCAATGATGCCTTGTACTATAGTCCTAATATTTTAAAATTGAAAATTATTCTTTACAGAATGCAAAAGATTTCAAGTTAGTCATAAGAGAAAATGGCTAGTTCCTATCAGTCATGTTTCATTTTGTGCATGCTATATATTTCTTCTTGGCCTGACTCATGACAGGACTTTCAATCTAAGATATAGTACATTCTGCTCTCTTTGGTGCAACCGCATTGATTTTAAGGTCTGTGCTGAGCTTTGAATTCTGTTCCCACAACCGCATGTTCGTACACTCTGCAGTCAAACATATTCTTTGTTGCGTTCCTTTGGGACACAATTTCAACAGTGAGTCAAGATGTCTAAAAACTGCAGTTGTGGTTGTTGCTCAATACAGTTTGTGCCTGACAATGGTTATAATTAGTCAGAGCTTTTCACTCTCACTGACGTTGTTGTTACTTCTGACTTTTCTTTTTTTCTTCTTTTTTTTTCCTTTATTTTTTTTCCTTTTTTTCTTCTTTTTTCCTTCTTTTTTTCCTTTTCCTTCTTCTTCTTTTTTTTTTTTTTTTTTCCCCAAGGCAAAAAACTGGGGAAAGCAAAGATCATTTCTAAAAATATATTCCAGAAAAGCTTATTATGCCATGTTGAGTTACTGCTAGGAGTGCTTTAGTATTGGCAGATCGCTTATGTTTTGAAATCAGATTGCAGTGCTGTTTGT
>JACDJE010000075.1:512328-594585 GCA_016647715.1 Pavo muticus | reverse complement strand
TTTGTATTAACTTGTGCTGTTTAATCCTGCTTTAAAAACACAGATGATAGAAAAAGTCAATGAATAGGAATGAGTAACACAAAGCCACTTACTGTTTCAGTATAATGCAGGAGAAGGTCTCACCTTTGTAGGCACAGGAAAGGAATGTGGAACCATTACAATGTGTTGGAGATTATAGCAAATTCAAATTTATAACACTGAGCAGATACAACATATGGGAGAAAAAAAATCTGAGACAGGATTTAGAAACTTTTTCTGAGGGCTTTTTTATACCTGTCAAAATATACTGTAGTTCTGTAGAGAGATAAGTATGAATATTTGAGTTAAAATTATCAGAGTATAAAGTAACTGAGTTTCACTTCTGCAAATTAGTTTCTATACGTCTACATATCTATTTGTGTATCTGTACTTTCTCTATTTTCCAACGATTTATCTGTTCTATTTCAGCAAATTAGGAAAAGCATAGAATACCAAGTGCGAATAAAAAGGAGGGGAAAGGGGGATTTTATTGGGATAGGAGTTCCCTAAGGGATGAAATGAAATATTTTTGTTCATCAGGCAAATATCAGGCCAGCTTCCAATAAAGGACAGTATTCTCATTTAACTTATTCAAAGAAAGCAGTCCTCACAACTCCCTCACGTTCCTTTTGCTTTCCAATGAAGGAAGTTTGTAGTTGGGCATATATATTTAACTGTTGAGATGGGGAAACTTCTATTAAGTTTGTTTGCTCCAGAAAAAAGTAACTGTTCTCATCTTTTTTTCTTTTCTTTTTTTTTTTTTACCTAGAATTCTCTGTCTCTTTTTCTTTTAGAATGGACTTTTCTATTCTCGTAAAGGATTTATTGCCTTATTTCAGACATCAGAAAAGTAAATGAATACCTTGATAAAAGATGTGTTCAACGTAAGATGCAATCTGATACAGACCACCCACACAAATAAGTTGATTTAAAAAGCTCTTGCAACTATCTTCCTCTCAACTTCAGTGACATGAGAATCACATTCCTACTCTGCAGTGGACAACCAATATAATCCTGCTTAGTGTATTCAGAAAGAGACTCAATTTTGCCTGAAGAGCAGAGTTTATCAGAGCGAGAGATATTTGATAGGTGTATAAACTGAAATATGCTGCAAACTTGCTGCCTCCAAACTGCAAAACAACTGCTTTCTGCGTTTTATTTTATAAATTTCCATGGATGGATGTGTCAGGAACACGTTTATGAGACACTGTGAGAATATTTTCCTTTCTTCAACAGTTTGTTTTTTTCACTTATTTAAATCATAACACCTTCAGGATATTTTACTCTACAAATGTGGAGTGAGATCTTTCACTGTACATGTTTTGAGGAGCTATCGAAGTTGTCAGCTGCACTACTTTTATTTATCTCATTGATATTTGGTGTTTTTCCCAAGTTCCTAAACTCCCTGGCTGAGGCAGTTAAGAGTTGGACAGAGGAAAGATCTCAGCACTTGGGGTTAGAGGAGGAAATCTGTAAAACTTTAATATTAAAGCAAATACAGAGAAACCAATACTTCTGAAATAGTGAGATTGTAATTCCTTTCAAAACTTACTAGCACTCAGTGTTGATAAAAATGTTGCCACAATGCACATAATATGTAGTAGGAAGAATGTTTGCTAAAAACAATCCTTCATCAGCAAGCTTCTGATCCAATAATGAAATTTAATCAAAAACTAATAAACCATGTACCCATTTGAGTATTTATTTACATGGCTGTCATTTTCCGCCCAGTATTATGAAAAAACCCTTCACTATCTTTTGCCTTCCTTGTTTTTATGCTGACAGTTGTGAAAGGTCTCTCTTTAAACAATTACAATAGTCCCTTTGAATTAGTCACCTTACTATTTTTGGTTAACAATGCTGATTTAACCTAAAAGGTACTAAAAATGTCTCGTTTTTTCCAATCCCTTCCCTCAACAAATTTGGAAAAAGTTCCAACATTTTTCTGCCTTGCAGGTCTAAATCCGAATCTGTCCTTATGGTTGTTTTTCTCAAGGTGTTTTCTACAGATAACTCATTAGAAAATCATTTTGATAAGCCAATTTGAAGAGAGTAGATGTCTATCCTGCCAAGTTGTTAGTGGTCATAACACCTAGTTACAATGGCTGGCTGGTCTCTCTGAGTGTCAGGTACCTGACTGCCATTCGGGATGAATGCAAAACTCCTTCCTTCAGCCCTCTCACAGGGACATCAGGGACATTTTGAGGGACTTCAAAGCAGTCATTTCTCTTAGCCCATAATAGCTCTAAAGGGATCTTTAGGCTACCTACAAACTGTGGGACAGACCCCCAAAGTCAGGCAGACTGGAAAGGATACGCAGCTGATTTCTGGATGTTTTCTTCCACTGGCAGATGCTCTATTTTCTCCCTTCTGGGGAATCTTTAGTACAACTTCAATCCAGACTTGTGTTTGACAAGCAATGAAAATATACACCTGTGATGTGCCAGGCACTAGTCTTGTAGTCCAACCAAGTAATAACATAGATTTTTATGAAGAATTCAACTTATGCTACCTGAGTATGTTGCAAATCTACATATCAAATGTGCTTTTTATCTTTTTTTTATATGCTATTGCAGAAATTCCTAGAGAAAAAAAAAGGCAAATAATTAAATATAGCCCAAAACAGTGAGTGATAAGATTATGGCTAGGGTTAGGGTTAGGGTTAGGGTTAGGGTTAGGGTTAGGGTTACAGTTACGGTTACGGTTACAGTTACAGTTACAGTTAGGGAGTGATAAAACATACAATATCTGTCACTGAGTTATGATCATCCTCTCCTCATGGCACTGACAATCTGAGCTGATGGTTCACAACTAGCCCTCAACTAACCTGACCAGCCTCCCTGATGGCTTTTCTGAAGGACTTTTTTTCCATACAGACTTTCTCACAGCTTTTTCTGAGCAGTTAGTGTTGAGATCATGCAGTTGTGTTGTATCAGAGCTTCGTCTTGAGTCCAAGCCTATGGTCAGAAACCCTGGATGATAGCTTATAGCCAGGCCTATGGAGACTGCAGCAATTACAAACAAATATAATACATTTCTAATAGCATAAGTATAAATCTATTGTTTCTATCATTATAGTGTATGCAGAAAAAGATATGTAAGTTCCCTGTGAATTATAAACATCTTCCTCCTTAAAGCTAGCTAGTTACACAGGATTCTACACGGCAAAAAACTTAGGACAAGCCCCTCAATACACTAATGTATTATATAAAATGTTAGGCATCTCTTGCCACCCATAACTCCTAATCTACTGAGAGCTTTGGAGACACAACATCTGTAAAACTGGACACAAAACGATAGAAAAGTACTGAAGGTCATGCAGAATAATTTACTTCAGCTTTGGGTATTTGATAGATGAGAAAGCTTTTACCTGTTGGAACTGTTAGGAAGCATTACAAGAACAAGTGAGAAACAGAAATTTATAGATTCATAAATTTTAATGCCAAAAGAGTCATCTAATTTGACCTGCATCAAATAGAGGATGAAATTTTACGCAGTAATTTTTTTAAAAAGTTCATTAATTTGAAGCTAAAGTATCTATCTCCCCATAGTAACAATTACCACAAAGCATCAGAAAAATACTTTTTAAAAGTTAGAGAAAAATAAAGAAATTTGCTAATGCAGTTCTATCCATCTTCTTTTTTTTTACTTGTTTGGTGAATGTTTTCAGAAAGCTGTACTGCAGTAAGATTATAGAAAATAAACGAGAAGTACCTACGCAGTTTGCACATGACATTGCAATTTTTGAGTATCTAGCAGCCACAGAGAAGAGGATAATAAATTATCTTTATGCAGCAAGCAAGAGCTGCGGAGTTAAAATAAACACAAAGAAAACTAAAGGTGACATAATGCATTTACACACAAGAAAAAATACTTTTGGTAAATGGAAAGTAATAAAAAAGCTGAAGCATACATTCGCCTTAGATAGCTTTCCACTTTAGAAAATGATGATCATGAGCAAGAAATTATAAAAGAGCTCAGTGCAGAAGAGTCTAGGATAGATAGAGAGCATTTCAAAGGATGAACACAATTCTGGAAAACAATAAAGGAATGAAAATACAAGAAAATAAGTTAGTAAATGAGCAGCGAAACAAGTTAGTAAATGAACAGCAGTGCTAAAAAAGCCTTGCTTCACATGGATTTGTCACATGTATCCCACACCATGGTACCTCCGTCTGCCCACACATCTCTTCCCTGTTTACCTCTTAGGACTTGCTGGCTGGGTGAGAGGCAACACATGCACAGAATTAGAGACACACTGACCATTCACCAGAATTAAGTCAAGATCAAATTTATTGCTTTCACTCAGAAGAAGCACGAACAGAGTCAGTCTCCTCTACTTGGTCCCCAATTATCACAAAATTTGTGACGCTTAGTAGCCTTTGAGGCCTTTGCCAAAATTGGTTAAAGCTAGACAAATAGGGGGCAAAGGAAGTAGAGGACAAGGAGATAACACAATCTCATTGACATTATTTCTCTTAAAACCAGGCCAAAAAAAAAAANTTTTCCCCAAGGCAAAAAACTGGGGAAAGCAAAGATCATTTCTAAAAATATATTCCAGAAAAGCTTATTATGCCATGTTGAGTTACTGCTAGGAGTGCTTTAGTATTGGCAGATCGCTTATGTTTTGAAATCAGATTGCAGTGCTGTTTGTGGAGGGAAAATTTTTTGCAGTATAGAAAGCATAGCCTGCAGGATAATGAAAATAATGAATGAATGTGTTCTTAACAGCAAAACTCTTTCACACTACATATAAGAAGGTGCACCTTCCAAGCGGTTAAGCTGGCTACAGGTTTTTCTTTCACAGAATTGTTTCAGATATGAACATCTGCCTATATGCTGAATGGCATCACAGTGCTGTATTTAAAAAAAAAAAACTTTGATTTTTGTTGCTTTTTTTGATGTATGATTTAGTTAGCACACCATCATACCAAACCCTAAAATCACAGTTTTAGGCAGCAGCATTCTTTTTATGCCTGAGACTTCAAGCATCCCATTCTCTGAGACATACAGGGGAGAGCTCTTTGAAAGTAGGTGGCTTACCAAAGAGCAGGAGAAATATTCAGATAGCACGGGAGTACCTCTTGGTGTTTAAGGACTCCATTATATCATCAACAATAATGACGAGAGAGAAATCTCTTCTAAGGAAAAGTCTTAAAGATTTTCCATATCACTTTAGCAATGCGTTAGGAACTTTAAAGATCAGATCTGATTTGCACATGTAATGCCTTTGCTTTTTCATTTCACAGTTGCAAGCCATCATATTGAAGGCAAATTTCTGATAAACAGATCAGGCTTCTAGCAGCTTGAGTTCTCACGTGTTCAGCTTTCTGTCAGCATCCTTTGCTTATTTAACTGAGTGGTGGAAAAATAGTGTATGTTAAAAACAACTGCTGGTATCAAAATGGTTTTGTTTAGATATGTCACAGAGATCAAGGCGTAAAGACTTTTCAGAGAAATTTTGCAATCAGTTCTGTAGGCTCAAGGCAGGGGCAGATTTACACAACATATCAAGGGCTTCATCTGCAGTGTAAGCAACCACATCCTGTTCAGATGAGCTCGAACTCTGTCCTTAGCTTTGTACAGATTCTCTATATCTCAGATACCTATTTCTATACTGAGTCTCTGAGTATATTTGCTCAGTACTGAGACTTGTGAGTGCATGCTGCAGGTTCCCTACATAGAGAAAATATGATCATTAAGAACTGACTTGTGCTTTTTGTGGGACACCTGCCTCTTCTTCACAGTTCCAGCATAGAGGTGATTTGGGCTTGTTTTCTGTCAGAAATGGAAATTCAAACCTTAGATGGAATGTCCTGTTTCCAAGTTAAAGAAGGGAACAAGTCCTCTAAAATACTCTCCATGGGTTTGCTAAGCTGGAAGAAAAAACATATGGCACATTCACAGCAAAATGGACATAGTTTAAGAATACTGCAAAGGCCATGCAACTCCTCTGCATCCAGTGGTACATATCAGACATGAGAGCTAAAGCAGAGAATGGGATCACACCTTATTGAGTATCAGCAGTGGAAGCAGAGTGCCCAGGTGAAGGAAACTGCTAGAGGACCCTTGTCCCAGGCTTTCTATGCCTTAGAAAAAGAAGTTTAGTTTCAATACAACATCTTGATTTTTAGACATAGTGGGCACTGTCATAATCAATTTCATGTAACAGCTGTGTCTCCAATTTGTATGAGGCATTCCATGTGCAGTCCAGATGACTTGTATGCATTGCAACTTAGTAAAAATATACTTTTCATCATGTTAATTTATTTGATGGCAACTCCAAAACCATAATTATGTAGAGAAACACACATAATACAGAGTGGAGAAGACCTAAAGGGACTTGACATCCATTTATAGGGATTCTACATCCATCCATATGCCAGTAATGGTTACTATACTCTTTAGCTCACAGCTCCTCATATGTTTCCATATTATTGAAATCAGAGACTTTTATGCAACTGAGACCTAATATTTCCTGAGCAAGAAACACCAGTCCTCTGGAACCCCCCACATGGAACAGCCAAAATGAGAACAGGCTACAGCTATTGTCTCAATACTTTGGCAGTTACCACCTTTGCATTTTATTGGCCAGTATGCTTTTAAAACCTGGTCAATGTTTTACAGCAAACACATAAAACCCAGAAATGACTAATGCAACCACTCACTGAAATCAATTGTATAAAAACCCTATTTGGGCTATGAAAGTAACTCAATAATCATGATAAAAATTGCAAAGGCCTGCTTATAGGACCAGAGGAGTTTTATGTTCATTTTTTCCCTGTTTGCCTGCTATTTTGAATGTATGAGATCAGACTAGGTGCAATTGGAAGGAGGAGACAGAAGACAAATTATAAAAAGTTATTTTGTATTCTCTGCATTTAAATTAAAATGAGCAAACTGTAGAAGCGCTTCATTTCCAAAACTCCAGGAAATTCCTCCCAGATATATTAATATAGAGACAGTTACAGGTAATAGTAAATAGGATGCATGAGCTTAAAGGATTGTGGAATGTGTTGGAAGTCTATGCATTGCCCTCCCTCAGTCCTAGCATTGGTCCTGGCATTGGTCCTGGCATCATTCCCAGTTCTGTCCACATGAGACTTCAATTTTTTCAAAGTCAGCATACATGGTAAATCATTTGAGTCTTGTTTGTTGCCAGTTGCTCTACTATGAAACTGGGACTTCCCCTTGAGAGCATTTTCTTATTTGTATTAGACTACTCATTTAAAATGAGTTTGGGGAGGAAAAGGCTGTTCTGGGTGCTGAGTAGGGCTTACTTGTACCCCCTGGTGCAAAAGCACAAGCTTATGAGCTTATACCATGGTATTTATACTCCCCAAGCTTGATCTCCACACAGTACCAAATTTCAATAATTACGTACTTTTCAAGGTAAATTCTTCACGTGCTGATAGGCTATCTTTAACCTGCCATAGCAGGTTAAACCTCCTTTGTTGTTCACATGGTGAATAGAGTTTTCTCAGAGACAGAAACTTCTGAAATGAGAACGGGTAGAAGGTGGTGAATGGAACATAAAATGCACAGAATGTGAATTCAGAAATAGCAGTGGCAAACTGTTCATACTCAAGTTCGGGAATATTATAAAGCCACAAAGAATAGCACCTGGTTTGTTATTCTTAATAAGACCTGACTAAAGTAGCTGATCGTGGACGAATCTAGTTGCAATTCAGTCTAGAATAAGAAAAATGGAAGCCTTTATAAACCTAAATACAGAAATAGCCCGTTTTGCTATCATCTGGAAACACTCATCCAGAAACAATGTTCAGTACTGATGGCCCCAATCTTGCTTGCAAAGATGCCCTAGCTAGCTCCAATTACGATTAAATCTGATCGGCTGGATTATCAGCGAACCTTCTTATTCCTTGCATTAAGCTAGTCAGACAAAGTATGATGACCATCAAGATTATTTTCAGTGCAAGGAAGATACAAATCATTGAATCATAGAATCATTAAGGTTGGAAGAGTCCTCCAAGGTCATCTAGTCCAACCGTCCACCTAACAACAGCATTTCCCCACTAAACCATGTTCCTTAGTACAACACTGAAACATTTCTTGAACACCTCCACGGACAATGACTCAACCACCTCCCTGGACAGCCCATTCCAGTGCCTGACTGCCCTTTCAGAGAAGAAGTTTTTCCCGCTATCCAACCGGAACCTCCCCTAGTGCAACTTGAGAACATTCCCTCTCATCCTATCACTGTGGCAGAAGAGGCCAACCCCCACCTCCACCACACCCTCCTTTCAGGCAGTTGTACAGAGCAGTAAGGTCTTCCCTGAGCCTCCTCTTCTCCGCACTGAACAATCCCCACTCCCCCACCCGCTCCCCATCAGATTTGTGCTCCAGCTCCCTCACAGCTTCGTTGCCCTCATCTGGACATGCTCCTCAGTGTCTGTCTTGTACTGAGGGGCCCAAATCTGAATGCAGCACTCGAGGTGCAGCCTTACCAGAGTGGAGTACAGAGGGACGATCACCTCCCTGCTCCTGCTGGCTGTGCTACTTCTGATACAAGCCAGGATGCCATTGGCCTTCTTGGCCACCTGGACACACTGCTGGCTCATGTTCAGCCAAGCATCAACCAATACCCTCAGGTCCTTTTCCTCTGCGCAGTCTTCCAGCAACTCTGTCCCAAGCCTGTAGTGTTGCCTGTTTTTTGTTTTTTTTTTCCACCACAGTGCAGGACCTGGCTTAGTCTTGTTGTACTTCAGACAAAAATATTATTAGACAAAAGTATTAAAATAGAAATTATCAGGCAAAAGGAATAAAACAGACACTGACGTTGTGAAGCTCTTGAAATCTTCCCTTTTGTTTAGCTACCAAATTCTTAAAAAATCAAAATAAAAAAGAGAAATTGTAGGCACAACCTGACAACCTGAAGCATAAGAATCTGAAAAATGAAGAATTCCAATTTAAGATAGCAGTGACAGTTAAAAATATACGGTGTTGTGATTCAGGAAACGTCCACAGCACAAGTTCACAGAAGACTGCATTACAAGATTTTCACTGAACATTACACTGGAGGGCCTGTGTATGGGGAAGCTGATAGATGGTAATTTGATATAATGATTCTGTACATTGTTTGATAAACTGAGAAACTGAGAGGTAAAAACATGAAGGTCAAAGATGGTTTCCAAAGATGCATGAGATCTTGGTGCATATCTGAGACCACCTTTAATTTTCTTTTGATATGATAGGACCATGGGTTATGATAGCTTCTAGGAAGGGGAGGTTGAGAACTGAGAATAAATGTCTTCATGAATTAAGTATGCCATGAAGGAAGCACAGAAAATACATTTAGGAAAACAGAAAAGTTTTTAACTTCTTCACTAGCAGCTCCAGAGAGTGGTAGGTCTATGACACAAAAAGAGTTTTAATTTGATAATGGATGTCTGTAGGACTGAAACCTGGATCTCTTAATGTCAAGAAAATGTCTTAACCACAAAACCATTCATCTTCTGCTCTGTTCCATGGTTTCATCACCACAAACTACCATGAATAATTCAGGAAGCACTTTGACACTGATCTCATTAATAAGACATATAATCAAGGAGATGTTTAAATGATGATGTAGAAAAGACAGAAGAACTCAATAAATATCTAATTTCATAAGAAGTCAAAGAAGTGCTTCCCAGTCCATCCCTAGTAAAGACGAAGGATGTTAAAGTGAATGCCTTTGAGGTGTGGGTATTAGAGAACAAATGCTTTAGGTTAATTTTTAATAAATCTCAGATTGCTAAGGAAATTCCAAAAGACAAAAACAGTGCTAATGTTCTGTCAGTGTTCACAAAAGGATACTGCAATGACCAGTAGGTCTTTTAAGCATAGAATAAGCTGGGACTTAATAAAAGAAAAACTGTAGTAAGAGATGAGAATAGAATTTCAAGAAGCTAATCAATCTGGTCAAACCAATCTCATTTTTTTACACTACAAATTTGTTTGATAAAGGATGTGTGGCAGAGGTTTGTGAGGTATTTGCCTTTGTATCACATGACAACCTGATTAAACAAGAAGCTCGGAGAGCTAGCAAAACCTGGCTTTCTAGGGAATTGCCTCTCTCTTGGTTAATTGACTGTTCAACAGTATTACACTTAGATTTTCTGTTTACTCTGCATATATCAACACAGGGCTATTATTTCCTGCTGCAGGGTATTTAGAACTGACAAACACGGTGCCATTTTTAACTATAGAAAAAACCCAGTGGAATTAGAAATTATTGAGACTAATATTTGAGCTCTAGTAATGTTTTTCTACAACTATCTACTCTTACAAAATATAGTTATGTTTGAGATATTTCTCTCTCCACAAATGTGCTTCAAAATGACAAATAGGCTGAAAAATTATTGACAGAGTGAGGGAAAAACAGGCACCTTGCTTCCATAGGAATTAGAGTTCTATAATCACAGTAAAACCCTAGAAGAAAAAAAGGTCTTGCATGGGTTGGAAACTCTGTTTACCAGATTTCAGAAGGCAGTAATCAGTACAAAATCATTATTAAATAACAGTGTTTATAAAGTAACCCCTCAGAGGTCGTATTGAAAAATATTATCAGATTCTGAATGTTAAAAAAAATAATAATAGTGATCATAGAAAAGCCATAAGAGTCATTTATACTGTGGGCCCTTAAAACTACTTTTTAGGAAAGTAGAAATCAATACCCAGTAGCCAGGAACAGGTGAAACAAGCTGTACTACAGAACTGAGGAATGCAGCCTAGAAAGCATGAATTTCAGGGAGGGTTTAGAGATCAGTGTTAAGAACTGACTCAGCATGGGGCTACTGTGAAGGTGTGTGAAGGGAGCTTATTCTATCCCAGATGTAACACAAGAACAATATATTTCACATCTACACAAGGCTCTTAAACCCATCTTGACTAATGGCTATGAGTAACTGTGCTTATATTGGGCTATCCAACTGACTGCCTTTAGAAGGAGGAAATTTCAGAGGTCAGAAAAGGTCAGTAAAATGCAAGATTTAAAACTTCTCACTAGCTCGTGATGCCAGGGCCTATTCACAGAATCACAGAATCACAGAACTGTAGAGGTTGGAAGGGACCTCCAGAGATCATTGAGTCCAAACCCCTGCAAAGCAGGCCCCCTACAGCAGGCTGCACAGGTAGGCATCCAGGCAGGTCTTGAATATCTCCAGAGAAGGAGACTCCACAACCACCCTGGGCAGCCTGTTCCAGTGCTCTGTCACCCTCACTGTGAAGTTCTTATGCACATTTGCGCGGAACTTCCTATGCTTCAGTTTGTGGCCATTTCCCCTTTTCCTATTGCCACACATCACTGAAAAGAATCTGGCCTCGTCCCTTTGCCTCCTGTACCTTAGATATTTATAGACATTAATCGGACCTCCTCTGAGTCTCCTTTTCTTAAGGCTAAACAGACCCTGGTCACTCAGCCTTTCCTTGTAAGAGAGGTGCTCCAGGCCCTTTATCTTCTTCCTGGCCCCCTGCTGGACTCTTTCCAGGAGATCCCTGTCTTTTGTGTATTGGGGAGCCCAGAACTGGATACAGTACTCCAGGTGAGGCCTGACCAGGGCAGAGTAGAGGGGGAGGATCACCTCCCTTGACCTGCTGGCCACGCTCCTTTTAAGGCACCCCAGGATGCCATTGGCCTTCTTTGCCACCAGGGCACACGGCTGGTTCATGGCCAAAAGCCTGTTCTCTGGCTTGGAGGAATGCTTTGGCCATGACCATACAATTAAGCTGCCTGCCTCCAAGGCAAGATAGCCACATCCAACCTGCCTCTTCAGAAAGATATTTGACTCAGAAGTTATTTAACTCCTGAATGCCATAGCAGCACCAGGAATCATTCCAACAGTTTAACCTTGGTGATCATTTGGGGCCATGTCTTGGTGTCACATGATTTGCAATTGTCAACACAGGGACTAAGAAGAAATCATAGTGTTGTACAAGTGACTCTGGCAATGCCTTTTGCAGCATGCTCTGCATTCCCTGGCTCACTAGATGACTGTATCAAATGAATCACTGCAGCCCCTGCACCATCCCCAGCACTCTCATCTTTCTTCAGGTATCTTCCTACAAAGAAAGCCAGAGTGGAGTGAGCTACTTCTTTTCAAGCCCTTGCAGAAGGACACAAGGTGTAGAAGGTTTAGCTTAGCAACACTTTTCTCAGAGAATACTAATTATTGTGAAATGTGGGATTTTTACCATTTTATCTATCTGTTTCATCTAAAAAGAATGAATGCAACTATTTCACAGATATTCACTGAACTCTTGTTGCAATACACTATATGCTGCATATTAATCACTGCAGAAGAAACTCCCATGAATACACAAGAGGAAGGATTTTCTGGGGCACAGATTTCATTCATACATACCTTTTCACAGATCATATTTGCAGTCCTCAGATAGGTATTACATTCCATCCACCTCTTTGTGCTTTCATGTTCATAGCTAATGGGATCCTCACACATTATCTAATCAATATTCACTTATTTAATATATTCACAGAAGTAAAGTACCATTAAAAATGGAAGATTTTTGCTTTTATCCATTTAATATAATTTACTATCTGCTATAAGATGTATTATTAAAGCACTATCATCTTAAATCTGATTTTTCAGCAGAACAATGAAAAGCATAGCTTTATGTCTCTGATAAATTTCAATTTTTTCAGCAGTTTTCTATTTTCAGTGTGAGATCTGTTCAGATTTAGATTGAATAAAAGGGCTTTCTCATCTTCTCACACAGTTACTTCAATCTAGAAAATAATTTAACAAGTTTTTTCCTTAAAAATACTATATCTGATCTAAGAATATCAGATTTCAACCAATAAAGAAAAACCATGAAAAAAAAATGTTTATAAACAATGCAATTTCATCCTTTAGAAGGCTAAAGTTATTGGTATCACAGAATCATGGAATTGTTTGAGTTGGAAGGGACCCTTAAGAGTCACATAGTCCAACTCCCCTGCAATGAACAGGGACACCTACAGCTCCATCAGGCTGCTCAGAGCCCCATCCAGCCTGACCTTGAATTTCTCCAGGGACAGGGCAACCTGTTCCAGTGCCTCAACACCCTCATTATAAAAAAATTTTTCCTTATATCCAGTCTAAATCTCTCCTCTTTTAGTCTGAAGCCATTTCCCCTTGTCCTATTACAACAGACCCTGCTAAACAGTCTGTCCCCTTCTTTCTTACAGCCCCCCTATAGATACTGAAAGGATAAGAACTGAAAGTATAACTATATCCTTCTAATGGCCTGCAAGTACCTTCAAGTCCTAGTAACAAAGAAAGACCCTCATTGTACCAAGTGCTGTACAAATATAAAACAAAATGATAGATTTTGCCTAGCAGATTTTACTCATTAAATAGTAAGGAGACTCATACATAATCACTTTTCTTCCATGGAAAATGAAGCACCTCACAGGGAGGTAAAACTTGTTATCTCTATTTTGAAAGGAACGAAACCTGTGTATAAATTCAGTGATTCAGAGCAATTTTGTACAGCAAGTCAGTGGTAAAACTGCTATTAGGAGCCAAAGCTGGCTAACATTGTATGCAACTCCCCATTCATTTCTGTTCATAAAATGTGTGAGGGCTAAGCTTTTTGTTTTATGACGGCATTTCCCACTCTTCCAGCTTCTTTTCTTTTATACCTACATCAGTGTCCTGCATTCTTCTCTTATATTGGTCATAAAACACTGAAACACTGATTTTTCTTTCAGTTCTAAAATACACTATTAGAATTAAATAAACTGTTTTCCATTGTGTACTGAACCTAAGTGAATGTCCATATTTATATTCAAAAGCAGTTTGTGAGGCTAGCAAGCACTGGTGGGGACTGGAAGCACCTGGTATCCTTAGTGTCACAGGTGGGTTTCTGACTTCAGGGCCTTATGCCCCTGCCTCCACCTATGCCAGGGCATAAGTCAGGTGCAGGTTGGGATAGTGGAGGCAATGATACTGTCCTGGTCTTTTTCTTTCCCTACTATCCATTTATGGAGGGATATGGAAAAAGATGTAAAGAATTTTTTTGCAGGATTTTTTTCTCCAGGCTTATTTTTCCAAGTTGGTAATGCCCTGAGCCCCTGCAGCCCACCTTCTGCATCCCAACTTCTGTGTCCCACTGTAAATAGGGTTGCAAAACACATAAATAGGAGTTAGTTTGAAGTTTATTTCCTTGGGGTAAACCCTGCGGTGGAAATCCCACTTGGGTAAAAGTTATCTCAGGAAGACACAGCCATATACTGGGGATAAGAGTCTGGCTGGGTGGCAAGGGGATCACCATTCCAGTTGGGTTCCCTCTTCTCTTGGGTGAGGCTTTTGGGTGCCTCTGCAGCCAGCAGGTTGTCTGGCTGTGCTCTAACCACCTGCACTGTAGTGTTGCTCCAGATCTTTGGACTTCCTCAAGGACATAGGACACAGATGCATGTTTCCATGCTAGCTCTCCACCGAGCTGCGTTCTCTTTCCAGGATATTATTGCCTGCCTTTATTTGTCAGGGAGGCATAAAGGGTCTTTATGCAACTGTAGGAATCAGTATTTTGCTTGCTTGAATAAAAATATCTCTCTTGCACATTGCTTCCATCTGGTGAAGCTGCTAACTAAACAACTTTGATGGATTCTTTGCTGTATGAAAAGATGAACAAATCCCTGACCTCACGAAGGGTAGAGCCGTGACCTAAAGCGTGATAAATGAGCCATGGATTGTGCGGGTTGTGCATCTGCCCCCGCGAGTACCTTCACAGTTGCTTCATCCTTCTTTTGAGAGCAGTTTGGCTGGGAAGCCTGTGTACTTGCAGATTCATGAGCACACCTCTGCTCTGGAGTTCACATTCCTCCTTTCCCAAATGTTCTGAACCCCTCTGTTGTGTGCTTTGGGGGAACAGACCTTCTGTACCATACACTGCAATACTGTCAGGAGTTTCCATAGCATGGTCAACACTAGGGAGTTCTGTGTTTGCCCTTGCTTTTTCTTTCTTTCCATAAGCATACTTATTTCCCTTTCTTGCATCTCTCTATTTGCATTTCCCACTAATTCTTCTTCCGGGAGGAAATCTGTGTAGAATATGAGCTGTCAGATGTCATTACGTATTATCAGGAAACTACATTGCTATGTTTTAAGAAAATGCATATTTCAGGGCACACTGATCCATAATGTTTGCATACTTAATACATTTTTGCATATGTGAATCTCCATGCCATTTGGAGCATTGCCAATCAGGGAACTGCCTGAGGAGAGAAAGTCAGCAGCAGGAAGGAGAGCAATTCAGTGCCTGATCACCTATCCTGCTCATTGTTAGCTGGCAGTTCTAAAATGGTGATGTTAATGCAAGCAACAGCAGAGCTGATCTGCCATTGTGATTAAGATAGTTTATGTTGTCTACATGTCAAGAAGTGTTTAGTTGAGCTTAACAACAAAATAATAGTAATAAGCACTAAGAACTGATGCAATGATATTAACACCTACTGATTCTTGGTAAACCAAAACTGTTTCAATTTTACATTAAAAAATAACAATAAAAAAATCATCTCAAAGCATATTTAGAAGTTAGCAGTGTACATCATGCAATGGTTCTTTATTGTTATTCTAAGGTGAAAAAAGCAGCTAAGAATTAAGTCTATCTATGAAGCTATGTAATATTATTCTGTGCTCATTCTGTTTTTTAATTTTCTTCATTGTTCCTGTAATTTACTAGAGCTTATCAAATCAGTTGTCATTTTGTTTTGAACACAGAAAGTCAGGTTTTTTTGCTGTTATACATATTTCTTGTGAAACAGATATACATATATATAAATATGTATACACTTACAGGTTCATATACATAACATAATAACATAAAGGTTCATATACAAAAAAAAGTATCTTTGTAATTAAGATATATGACTTCAGAGGCAGAAGATTTTTCCTTCTATCCTGCTTTAGGTAGTTTCTGTTTGCCCTTAGGAATAAAAACCAATCTTTCTTTCTCCATAAAATAGTGATCCAAATAATTTCCTGTCTTGTAGAAACATTGTTTAAAGCAAGTTTCTTTCTTTGGCAGTAAGCTGCAATGTCACATACTGATTGATAGTTATTAGCAAACATTGATGAACGTCAGTGAGTGCCATTTTTTTCCATACTGAGGAATTCAGTGACACACCTTTGTTTCCTATGCACTCCGATGTCAGACATCATTCTGTCAGACTGCCTTTCTGCTGCCATCTGCCGCAAGGCAACAACATGTATTGGTGAGAAGGTTCAACCTCTACTGCCGTACCACCAACATCCGCCTCTGAAGGCATAACATAATAAAACAGGAGGCATTACTTTTGGAGCAGTCCTTGTGCAACAGTATACGCATTTAGGTTTTGTGAAGCTAACTTTGAAACTTCACCTTGTACATGTTACAGTATATATAACATGTTATAGTAGTTTCTGTACTGTAAGTACCTATCTATTAAAGTATCTCTGATCACTTTTCATGGGCTGGCAATGACACTGCTGCTTTTTTGCTGTCTCTTACCTCTGTTGCTCTACGAGACTCATGCAGGCACCACTGGTGCAAATGAATGCACGGAATGGCTGCCACAGAAATCATTTCTGAATGGGCAATCTGCAATGGAGTCATCTGAAATGTAAAATGCATATTGCATTTCAGGTTGACTATGATTGAGTGGAAAAAAAAGACCGTTTTGCATTTAATGTCAACTTTAAATATGATTATGGCAATTTAAATGGAACATTACATTGTGAACTACATCTGAATTAAGAAAGCGTATGATAGATTTTGTAAGAAAGAGGATACTGCAGTAACACATCTGGCATATAAGAAGTATGTATGTTTAGTATTTGTATTGTAGCCATGAAGAGAAGCCCACTGGCCTGGGATCATGTAGGATATTTAATGAATATCCCAAAACAGTTTACAGTCACCTGAATGTGTAGCCAGGCTGCACAGACATAAGGGTGTGCAGCAAAAGAGAAATAAGCAGACCAGGCCTGGGGAAAATGTGTGCAGGACAGCAAGGATAGCTACGGATGCACAACACCTGTACAGTCAAAAAATGTGGAAAAACACATGCATACAAAAAGTGCCTGCTTTCCACACTTACAGTAATTGCACTTTGGTAACATCTGGAGATCATCACAGGACATGTGAGCATCAGGTGGCCAGTGTGGAGATTTTGATGGAGTTCTGTGTGGCACTGTGCCACATCATGGGATGGGGCCCGATTCACACCAGTTCCTCTGTGCTGCAAAATCACTCTTAAGACATAGGTGAAAGAGGGTGGAAAGCTGCCAACACCTGTGTGTTCTGGTATGTATTTTAATAAGATCTTGAGGATTCTATGCTTCTTGGTTGTTTTATTTGTCTTTAAACATAAAGTATTATTGCAGTAAGAATATACAGCAAGGTCCAGACAGGCACTGCATCTTGCATACCATAATCTGTCATTTCAGCTTGCATGAAATATCCTCCCGGTGCCATGCAAGAAATGCATGGGATATGGATAAGGATAAGGTCAAAACTAAAGTGAAAAAATGGTGCTCATGTATTTCCTGGCTCAAGCTCTGGGAGGATTCTCCTGCTGATCTTTGTGGTATGGCTGTTTTCAAAGGCTGAGTCCCAACAATCTCAACAAATTGTTCCCCTCTGTTGAGAGGGTTGCTATGGAAATGAACATCACCAAGAACTGCTAAAGAGCACTATGATAGAGGATGGGGAACATTTTTAAAAGTACAGTGTGGAGGGAAGGGGATTCAGATCTTTGTTTAAATCTGAAACTGACAGTTTCTGTGGGTTTTCGAATTTGGCCATCTGGGTAGAGATTGGGTGGGTATTTTTTTTCCATCCTTCTACAGAAAATTAATGCAAATTGAATTAAACAAGATGCAAGCAGATGATTTTGAAATCGGTCTCCAGGAGTAAGCTTGTACAGACATAAACATCTGCACTGAATTATTTTGTGTTAATAATGTCTAGCAGAAAACGTGATTATAATGGAACTGAAGGGGTTATTGAAGCATAACACGTTACATGTTTTTTTGGGATAGTTACAGTTTGCCCAAAACCTGAAGCAACTGTGGCATTCAGAACATTTGGATGGAAAAATATTGCTATGGCAACAAATTACTTTTATATTCACATACAGCAAAAATAGATCTCTCTCTCCCTTTGTGGGAAGCACATATTTTAAAGTGCATGAAAGATTAAAGGTGATAGGCAGAAACAGCTGCATTAATATATTTTCATTTCTTCATTTGGTTTATACATATTTCTGTAGGAATCTGAAATGCAGAAATAATTTACAGCTAGGAGCATTTTGCAGCTAGAAAGTAGAAACAGACTAGGAAAGGAGAAAATGTATAATATAGTCAGAATTTATTTTGATTGTGGTGTAGCGACATCAGTCTTCAATTGATTAAAACAAAATATTCCCAATGTCATTCAAAAGGGAGAGAGAAAAACCTTTTCTTCTATGTGTATCTAGAAAGATTGAAATTATTTTGTGTCCATAATTTAAGTAAAGGATTATGGGTTTTTTCCTAATTTTTGGTCAGTCAGGCACATTGTCAAGCTAAGGAAACAGACCTAATGACTTTATTGATTGCTTCATTTTAGCTGTATCAGTTTGTTGGATCTTTTTATTTAGAAGGCATGAAGCTTTTACTTTCGTGAAGAGTTTATGAAGCATCTATATGCTGATGTGTGTGCCATCTGCGAAGGATGTATAATCTGTCTATATTCTAAGGTCTATCCTAAGTTTCCCTCTCAATTATACTGAACCACGTGAGCTGTCTTACATCCTCTATATCTCTTTCACCATGCTTAGCAGAGAAGCCCACATTTTCTGCTTCTTAATTGCAAAAGAGAGGCCTGCTTAGATGTCCTGGCTTTTTTTCTGGACTCTTCCTATGGACAGCAAAGAGAGGTGCCAAAGAACTGGGGGTCAAAAGTGTAGAATATGAAGGACTCTGTGGGATGGTCACTGACTTCCCATTCTCAGACCTCCAGGCTAAACTGAACAACACAAAGGAAATGGCAGCGAAGGGGATGAGCTGGGGCGAGCTACAAGTGTAGTTGTTTCTGGCTGAATTTATCTGGGGGAAATGTAGAGGTTTGTAATATAGTTTGACCTGAGCTTGAAGGCACCTTCAAAACTGACCAGACAGTTCAAGGGGCATCTCATCCCTTTTGTCATTGTCCAGAGCACAGCAGGGGCTGTAAAGGATTTCATGATGCCACTAAGATGAATTTAATATTGTCCATGCTATGAAAGAGTTTGCAGAGAGAAAAATTTAGGATGAGGAAGGGAAGGCTCTAGATATAATGGATATAGAAAGGGTAGTCAAAGAAGCATTGGGTTATTCTGTATCACTGCAAAATCTCATAAGCTGTTTCTGTTTCTGTACTGCTTAACAGGAATGTGCTACAGAGCAACACTCGAACATAAACCCATTTGAGGCAAGCTGGCTCCCATCTTGACTGCCCAGGGCAAGATCTTCATCAAGCAGATTGACTTTATCCAGTCAATATGGTATAGAATCATGGAATGGCTTGGATTGGAAGGGACCTCAAAGATGATCTAGTTCCAATCCACCCACCACAGGCAGGGTTCCCAACAGCTTAAGTACTAGCTCAGGCTGCCCAGGGCCCCATCCAACCTGGCCTTGAACACATCCAGGGATGGGGCATCCACAGCTTCTCTGGGCAGCCTGTGCCAGTGCCTCACCACCCTCTCTGTGAAAAACTTCCTCCTAATTTAAATTTCCTCTCTTTCAGTTTAAAATCATCTCCCCTTATCATACCACTATCTATCCATGTAAAAATTTGATTTCCCTCATGTTCATAATCTCCCTTGAAATACTGGAAGGCTGCAATGAACCTTTTTGTCTCCAGGCTGAACAAACCCAGCTCCCTCAGCCTATCTTTGTAGGAGAGGTGCTCCAGACCTCTGATTGCCTTCATGGTTCTCCTTTGGACCCCCTCCAAAACCTCCACATCTTCCTTGTGCTGGGGACTCCAAGCCTGGCTACCATCTTCCAGTGAGGCCTCGTGAGGGTGGAGCAGAGGGTGACAATCCCCTCCCTCTCCCTGCTGTCCACACCTTTTTGATGCAGTCTAGGATACCGTTGACTATCTGGGCTGCAAGCACATATTTGACTATGAGTTTCCCTACACCTATAGTGATGCTTTTTTAAACACTATTTTGTGGATCATGTGAGGTTGAGTTGTCTGAAATACTGTGACGCCTTTGCTGGAGCTCTCTACATTCATTTTTGTGCAGTGTGACACAAGGATTATGTCATGCCCTGAGATGTGGCAGGAGAGCACATGGAAGAGTTTCAGGATCACAGCCAAAACTATCATAAGCCACCTAGCTGCAGTTATAACTCTTCCATGCATTGCAGACAGTCTCTAGTGTGAGCCCTGCTCCTCCTTGTCCTTGAGCATCTTGGAGAGATCCAGTCCAGCCTGGTTTCAGCTGAGAGCAGATTTTCTTCATAGTGTCTGCTATGATGCTATGTTTTGGCTTCAGGAGAAAAACATTGTTGACAACACATGGATGTTTTAGTTGATGCTGAGCAGTGCTGCACACAGACAAGGACGTTTCAGTTTCTCAACCTCTCATACTGTCCTGCCACTGAGGGGGCTGAGGGACACAAGGAGCTGGGAAGGAACAGAACCAGGACAGCTGACCTACACCGGCCAAAGGGATCTTCCATACAGTATGACATCATGTGAACAAAACTATAAAACTGAGTGGAGTTGGCCGAGGGGCAGTCACTGCTGAGGGTCTGGCTAAACTGCAGTGCAGTCAAAGCTCAACGCATGCTTCAAGGGTTAAGCACTGTGGGTGAGCAGAGATCTCCTCTAGCTTGGTCCCTGGCTCACTTCAACACTGTGCTGGCACAATTTTGACCATACTTGTAGTCATAAACAAACCCTGGCCCTAAGTCAGGAGTAAACATGGGCCAGGGACTCTCACAAGCCAGTACAGGTGCAGCCAGCCGGTACAGAGCAGTAAGAGTTTTTGGTTCGTCTGTTATGTCCCAGTTGGCTGTTGTGTCCCAGTTAGCCTCAGTGCCAGCACAGTTCCAAGCACATTTCAATTATTGTTGTTGGCTGCAATATTAATACCACTAGACATTGTGTCACAGTGCTATGATCAGAGTAACCCAAATAAAGAGTTGCATTTTGTATATTTACATCTCTGCAGCAGTTTATCCTGAATTTGGAAAGAAAATTGAGTTGAATGGGCTTTATAATATGACTCAGTCTGGACAAAACTTCAGTACTTAATATTTTCTGGCATAATTGTCAGCAAAAATTTTGGATTCCATCCATAGCTACAGTACTTTGAGTACGCTAACTAGATACTTTAAAATTTGGTAAAACCACTGAACACAGAATTATGCCTTAGAATGCCATGTTGACACATCCCCAATTAGACTGATGCAAATTTGATTTTATCAAAGGAACAGAAATGGACAAGATATATTTTTATACTTGCAACCCAGAAAGGGAATGGAGAGATGTGCCATGTGAACCTTCTTTAAAGTAGTCCTCAGAAGTGTAGGATTCTTGGCTTCTGCATATTCTCCCCATTTTTCATGTGCACAGATGTGTCCTCTGTGTTCTCATTTTGGTCGTGCTTATAGATGTCAAATGCAAATGTAGTCATGCCTCTAGTTTAGAATAAACAGTAAAGATCTTGATCACTGTGTCCTGTGTACTTTCCATTAGGAAAAGGAGGGGTAGCATGCATTTCATGTTTGTGTCTTGTTTTCTCTCTGAGAAGAAAGAAGATTGAGGAAAGTGTGCAGCATGACAGAGTGTACATGTATAACTTAAAGCATCTGAAGTAATTCACCGCACTTTGTAAACAGAAGTGGGTAATGATGTGGTATAAAGCTCTCCTAATCTAATTTTATTTATTTTCTCATTTGAATCTTCCATCTCCCTCTCCACTCTTACTGCATAGGTATTGTTGGAGCCTTTTAGGCTCTGTTTGGTGTTGTGGTTTTTTAATTACTTAAGAATGAATAGAGTTTGATGTGTCTTTTTTACCACTTCTTCCCCAGTGCACTCCAAATGAAGACGAGATTCAAGTATTTTAGTAGCAAGTGGAGCATCCTCTTCCAGTGGTACTCCCACTGGTGGTTATTTACTAATGAGAAGTCGAACAGTGAGGGTATTCACAGGAAGCCATTTATCATATTTTGTCAGCCAAAATCCAGTGACTGTTTTATTACTGCAGATGTTGCTGTACACTACCTGTAACATACTGTTAATAATACACCATGCATGGTGACTTCTTCTGATATAAATCAGTATCATGAAGAGAAAGGAATTTTGGAGGGAGACTTCAACAGGCTGTGACTAGAGTATTCATTTATTCCTCTGTTGTTGGTGTAATCTAACAGAATTGCTGCACAAGTGTTTTTTGTTTAGTTTAGTTTAAGGAAGTTCTTGCAGAACAATGAACAAAGGGATTTGGGGATTTACACATTCCATTATAGATATAGTGGCATTTCCATGACCCTGTTTAGAAGAGTAAAGCTTCTATTTCTCTCCTGCTGATTCTGTCAACATTAACACAATAAGTTCAGTAGAAATCCCCCAGGTATTCCAGTGTCAGACCACAAAGTCATTTCTGCCTTTTAAAGAAAACGCTGTGTTTCAAGAAACAGGGACTTTGGGGAGTATTTCTGTGCAGTGGAAACCTGGAGCAGCAATGCAGACAAAAGAACGGAAAGGCTGTGCACAGAACAGAAGAGCAAAGAAAACAAAATGACAAAATGTATATTTATATATCTTCTGAGTTTAGTTACCTTGGTGAAAATATGCAGCAACTCCACAACATCTACAGAATCTCCAGTAACAGCTCAGATTAAAATATGTGCCTGCCTGAAGATAAAATGAACTGCAATAAACAAAGAGGAGAAACACTAACCTGTGCTGGCAGCAGATATTTGGGGAGGAAAAATAAATGGCATTATGAGTTTTTCCTTTCTTCTTTTCACAAATATTTGCCCTGCAGATTAATTCAGACCCATTTAAACAAAGTCAGTCATTACAGAATCCAATTACTTATTATTCATTTCCTGCTTTCTGAAGGATACTCAATTCATGCAGTGATGTTGCTCTGTGTGCCATTCACTCCTTTCCCCAGTAATTTGTTAAAATGATGGCTGATTTTAACCAAAAAGATGGGCAGGTAACAGGCTCAAAGGTACCAAGTTACAACATATATAGAAAATTTGGTGTGTGTATGGAGGAAAGAAGTAAAAACTCACCAAGGAGCAGGTGGTTATAGATTATCCTTGTACCCTTGTACCTCTCAGACAAAGGGTCTGATTTTTGTGTGGTCCTGTGTGGAGCCAGGATTTGGATTCAGTAATCATAGAATCGTAGAATCACAGAATAATAGAACTGCTCAGGTTGGAAAAGACCTTAAAGATTGTCGAGTCCAACCACAACCTAACCATACTACCCTAACTCTGACAACCCTCCGCTAAATCATGTCCCTGAGCACCACATCCAAACAGTTTTTAAACACATCCAGGGATGCTGACTCAATCACCTCCCTGGGGAGCCTATTCCAGTGCTTAACAACCCTTTCTGTAAAGAAGTTTTTCCTGATATCCAACCTAAACCTACCCTGGCACAACTTGAGGCCATTTCCCCTTGTCCTGTCGCCTGTCACCAGTGAGAAGAGACCAACCTCGCTCTCGCTGTAAGCACCTTTCAGGTATTGGAACAGAGTAATAAGGTCTCCCCTCAGCCTCCTTTTCGCCAGACTAAACAGCCCCAGTTCCTTCAGTCTCTCCTCATAGGGCATATTCTCCAGGCCCTTCACAGGCCTTGTTGCCCTTCTTTGGACCTGCTCCAGCACCTCAGTGTCCTTTCTGTACTGAGGTGCCCAAAACTGAACACAGTACTCAAGGTGAGGCCTCACCAATGCTGAGTACAGGGGCAGGATTTCTTCCCTAGTCCTGCTCACCACACCATTCCTGATACAAGCCAGGATGCCATTGGCCTTCTTGGCCACCTGGGCACACTGCTGGCTCATATTCAGCCAACTGTCCATCAGTACACCAAGGTCCCCAAGCCTATAGGGTTGCCTGGGGTTGTTGTGACCAAAATGCAGGACCCGACACTTGGCCCTATTGAAACTCAAACAGTTTACCCTGGCCCATTGATCCCGTCTACCCAGATCCCTCTGTAGTGCCTTTCTGCCCTCCAGTAGATCAACACTCTCTCCCAGCTTGATGTCATCTGCAAATATAATCCTTGTATGGGTCCCTTCCAATGCTGGATATTCTATGATTCTATGATTTTGTAAGGCCATGATGACTAGATGTTCTGTATGTGTTTGCTCTCCCCAAGGCCATAGACCTGGATGAGTGTGGCACACAGAGCACCAGGATTTTGAGGTCCTTACACAAAGGGGAAATTTGTTTGCTACGCACAGAGGTAACTGCTTTGGTTGCTATACACAGAGATAACAGCTGAAGCATGAAAGAGGGCACACCAGAACAAATCACAGAGAGTCAGAAATGGTGGTAGAACAGTGGGATGAGAAGGACATAAGACAAATGTGTCAGTCTGTCACATTTCAGGCAGTGTACTGATCTTGGAGCTTATAAGGCATAATGGCACAGAGTAATGCTAGAAAGGATCGGAAGAATGCAAATTACACCTACTTAAAACATGGAAGTGAATTTTATTTTGTAGCATAGAACTGCTGCTGAATTGCAGAAACAACAGAGAACAGGGTGATGATGGAGAAGTTGCATCTACTTGTTGCAGGGCACTAGTAATTTGGCAGTATATTACAACCTGATGCCTTCTAAAATGTACCCTGTGGCCCTAAAGAGAAGTTTCCTCAGGCTATGGTTGGCAAAACACAGCACATGCCAGATGTGTTATTTCCACACTTTGGTAGATGCCAGTTTCCCACTATAAGGGCTTTTGATATTTGCAAATCACCAATAAAGATAATCTGCATCAGGCTGGATGGTTTCTCAAAATAGAGTTTAGGTTTGGATTTGGTTGTGTAGGATAAATTATCGTTGCATAATGAGGACAGGCCTGGTATAGATTCTGTATAATTTTCGTATTAGCTGTACAACTTGAAGTACCAGCTCTAAAAGCCTTGGATTTTCATTGGTGTAATTGAGAAGAGAGAGACTTTCAAAACACTTTTTTTAAGATTTTTCAGTCTTCAATCTGCTGAAAATGTACACATTCTGAATATCTTTCTCTAATTGGTTTAACTTTTGGGAGCCAATGTGAATCAAAATTTCACACTCCTCAGTGATTCTTTTTGTCGCTTTGCAAAGAGGATGCACACTTCTGAAGCTTCGGGTGAAGAAACTGATGATACTGTATCATCCGGCATTCAAAGTCCAGATTCCAAATCCCATCACAGCAAAATATTTACATGTTAGATCTTGTTTGTTGCCAGTGTTGAAATGCATGTAATTTCCTGCAAGGGAGGGTTTTGGATTGCAAGGCCACAGCAGTAATGAAGGGAATTTGTATGGTCATTGAACTGGTGGTGTGAGTGTGAGAACTCTGCATTGTAAAGACAACACAATGCCAGCATTAGCATTCAGATGAAATTCAGGCTTCTGTGAAGAGGCTGTCATCCAGTCAATTTGTCAAGATAAAACCTCACTGTGCTCATATACCCTGCAAGTGGCTCTGCAGTATTTCAGAAGTGAAGTGCAAGCGCTTTCTGGCACACTGCTGTTGTTCCTCCTTGGTATGGGGTCCTTTAGAAAAAAGGAGAGCTTTTGGTTGCTGGTCCCTGTCTACACAGGCTCTTGCCTGTATGTTACACAGATAACTGAACACTGTTTTAACTATTTATCATGGAGTGGTACTTAGGGTCATGGACTGGGGCCCTATTGTGCAAGGCATTGCAAAGACATGGACAAAAGAGCTTACAATTCACCTTTGTAGGCTTTTGCTTAGAGATGTGAATGGCCATTCTCCAGGGGCTGGGTTTTCCCTAGCATGGTGCAGTGCCCAATAAGGAACAACTCTACCAGTTCAGCTAATGCAGTTATTCCATTTCCAGTGCAATTGCATTACCACAGTACAGCTGCATCAGAATGAATATTTTATAACCAACATGAGCTGGAAGCAGTGTGCTTATGTCTGCCATAAAGGCAGATCAGACTGGAATTCAGGAGACAGCGTGGGGTTGTTAGCAGGCAGGGGAGTGAGGGCAATGGAAAGGCAATTGTGAGTCAACAACCATCTTGCTACAATAGCATAAGCCTTGTCTGCTCCTTAGTGGAGTCCAGATTGATTCTGATTAATTTCCCACACAGAATGCAAGGTTGTAATGTTTTTAACCAGGTACCTCAGCTGGAGCCCAAGGACTTCTCATTCGGCCTCCATTGTGTGGAGACATTCTGCTAAGTGTAGGGAGGCAGTGAAAAATAACAATCTCTGGTCAGTGGATGGGCTCACCATCTTGTACACCCTCAGGTCCTCCTACACATCGCCCAGCTGGAACCCACAGTATGTGCTGTCAGTATGGGCAAAGCAGAGCTCACAAAGTCTTTGCTGAGTAGTGGGAGCGGAAAAATGAAAACTAGAACACAGCACCTACTAAAAAAAGAATTATTTCTCTAATTTATTAATGTTTTTTGAATGCATTTTCAGCCTGGTGCCTGATGAACAGATGGGCTTGGCTTGTCCTTTAGGAAGGGTTTGATAAAAAGTTTTTTTCACAGGAATTTGTTAGTGAACTTAGAAACCACAGAATGAAAGATGAAGTCTTCTCATGAATTTAAAACAGCATAATACATGGGGAGAATCATAGAATTATAGAATGACTTTGGTTGGAAGGGACCTTAAAGATCACCTAGTTCCAACCCTGTGCCATGGGCAAGGCTGACATCCAGCAGCTCGGGCTGCCCAGGGACCCATCCAACCTGGCCTTGAGCATCTCCAGGTGCAGTAATAAACCATCCATTCTACACAGTCACAGATAAGTTTGTGGTGTGTCCTGGAGTTCATCCAGTGGGATGCAATGGTAAATGTGTTCAGAAGTTAAATAGCCAGTAGGCAAAATATGGTAGTAACACAGATATAGAACTAAATCCAACCTATCCAGATATGTAATAAAGAGTGTAGATTAAAATTTCCATTAAAAATTTTAACCTGATTTTTAAATAGTAGAGCAGTATGCAGAATTGTCTCTAATTTAGGTTATATTTATACATAAGCCAAATCTTCAGGAAGCAAGACACTTATGATGGTGTGTTTTTTTGCTACTGCAACCGTGTCGGTCAGCCTGTGCCCAGTCTTCCTATGAACTGGGTGCACTGTACGGTTTGTCCTATTAAGTTCTGCATGCAGCTGGACCTGACCACACAAATGCAAACAGTTTTAACCTTCTTCAGAATCACGCAAATGCTTGTAATGAGAAACAGCAAACTGCAGGTGTACAGGGCAGGAGATTGGGAGTGAGGGAAAAAGATGTACCTGGAAGATGGTTAGAATTCTTTTAGTACTTACAATCTAAATTTAACACTTGGACAATAGCTTTCTTCTTATTGTCATGACAAGATTATTGTCTGACCAGCAGTCATTAATTTAGAGGACAAATATTTTCCCAAAGGCATAAGTGAGATAATACTAGAGCCCCAAATACTCCTGCACAGAATTGGTGTCACAGCAGATTTAATAAAGCTGGCATTTGTATTCCAAGGAAGAATAGAACAGCAAGATATAGAGGATGCAACACAGTCAAAAGGCACACAGAGCAGCTAGAAACAAGGTAAGAACAGAAAGTATTTTATAAAATAGAACTGAAGTGGCCCACTTTTGTAGAAAGGTGGCAAATATTTTTGAAATAAAGGAAAAACCACATAGAGTGAAAAACGTTGTAAGGGGTAATTTAAAATTAGTAATGTTGTTTTTAAACAAGTAAACTTTCTTATTTGAAGGCATATACAATACATATATACTAATTCATTATGTGTGTCAGTAAGCATATTCTTTGTCATTTAACACAGGGATACATTTTGCAGTTGTTTGAACCTTCATTCGAGGGAGAAGAGGCAGGACAGGCGGTAACAAATTTATTCTGTGTAGGATGATGATAGAGATAATCGCTCCCAGGAATTATACAGATTTCCCCCAAAATTCCTGGTACATCCTGCAGCAGAGCCAGACCTCCAGGCCAGAAGCACCTTTGGGCTTTGCCAGTATAGCAACTGATTTATTTCTGGGCTTAAACCTGGGCCTGCAGAAATGTTTATGAGCCATTACTGACATAATGTGATCTAAATTAATCTTATTTCATCTATTCCAGTTAACGATTCTTTAAAAATTGGTATTCAGTGGAGAACAACTACGCTTATAAGAATTTTCAATTTTCCAAATGCGTAACTTAGAATTTGTAATTAAAAGAAAGGCACCTTTACTTTCTATGAAATAAATTTTTGGCCTCCCAAGATATGAATTATACTGAAAGATTGAATGTCTTGTAATTAACTCTAATTTATATGCATACTAGTGCTCTGTGTTAGTGGAATCAAATCCATTCATCCATGTGTCTCAGAATCTTTACTGCTAAGAGATAATTGAAGTTTTTCTATAATGTAGATAGAAGAAAGGTGTGAAAAGGTAATTCTGCTCCATCTTTTTGACTTACAATCCTGAGAATTGGTCAATCTCTGTCACGAGTTATTCTGTTCTGCATTTCTTTGCTCAGTGCTGGCTGTGGCCCCACATACAACCATGGCCCCAATGTTGTTCTTGCCATGGGAGATCACTTATGCAGTGAGACATCAACACTTAGGTGTGTCGCATTTGCACGAGCCATGAAAGTGATACCAAACTACAGGAGCCCCTTGTGCAAAAAGGCCACACTCTGGTCTCCTTGAAGCACTTTAAACAGAAGCAAGATGACTTACAAATCTGAAAAAAGATGACTTCAGATGACTTCAGATGACTTACAAATCTGAAACTTTCATTACTGCAAAAACAAATAAATCCATGTGTTGCTGTAGTTCACCAAGAGTTTCAGCTCCTCAGTGTACCCTCTATACTTTATTGACTTTTCAAGCTCTTATAGGTCATGATATCAAACATATTCATCTTTTATAGACATTTTCAATTGCCCTGGTTTCATCTAAGAGCTGCTGTAGGAGACAATTCTTCTGAAAAGCATGAATGACTGTTCTAATAGAGGACATATATTTCAGATTCCAGAAAGTTTTAATATCTCTCTAAGTAGCAAAGGTTTTCACTTCCCTTAGAAGCTTGGATTGAAGTCATTCTGCATGGAGCAGATATTTTGACATTGAACTTCTCTGATTATTTCGCCATACAAGGAGCTATAGTCCAGTTTATTAACCATCTAGTCATTGTTCCATTGTCTTTCTTACTCCACTGAAGAGACAAATGTGGAGAAAAATTACAATTTTGTCAATTTTTCCTTTAATTCCACCATAAAATGTTATTGAATTTTTGGCACCCTACGTCTCGTTCCTTAGGCCAAGGACACTGAATAGGACAAATTGAATAGACAAGAAAATTACTATTCTTTGTCACCAGCTACAATCCTGTTGGGGACACTGAAGTGTTCCTTTGGGTTAAGAAGAAACTTCTTAATTTTGAATTTTAAAACTCTATTTATTCCAGAACGTACGAGGACGGCTCTGAAAGTAATGCCTCCTATCTTATTATGTTGGCCCATGACATCAGAGGTTTTGGTGGTATGGCGATAGAGGTTGAACCTTCCCACCCAATATCCCATTACATTTTGTTGCCGTGTGACAGACAGCAGAAAAGGGGCGGTCTGACAGAGTGGCATCTGACATGGAAGTGTATATGAAGCAAAGGTGTGTCACTGAATTCCTCCATGAGGAAAAAAATGACAGCCACTGACATTCATTGACATTGTTGAATGTCTATGGAGACCAAACAGTGAATGTGAGCACAGTGAGACGGTGGTGGTGCGTTTCAGCAGTGGCAACAGCAACATGAAAGACAAGCCATGATCTGGATCACCATGCAGACTTTTACAAGAGTGGCATGCAGGCTCTTGTTCATTGCTGTCAAAAATGCAATGCTAATGGTGGTGACTATGTTGGAAAATAGTGTTTTGTGGCTGATAATTTGCTCTATTAAATGTTGTTATTGTGTTCTTTGCATCTGCTGTAGTTTCCATGGAAATAAATAGGAGGCATTACTTTCAGAGCAACTTAAATACTTCTGGCAGCGTATGTATTTTTTTGATCTCTGTATGTTCTTTTATATAAGTGGCTGAGCTATTGCTAGCAAGTTCACTTTACCGCAGAGAACAAATCTCTAAATTTTGCATAGCTTCTGAATCTCACACACACCAAGGCTTTCTTAGACTTGAATTCAGTCAGCTTTTTGGAGGGACACTGGAACCTCACCTCCTTTAGAAGGAAGGGAACCTATGATTCTATTTGTTATGTTGGTCAGCACTTTGGCAAAGAGATGAGAATACTCTACAGATCCACTTTGTCCTAAATAATATTCACATTAAAAGCAGGTCAGATGCATATCTCATGGCAATAATAACTGGTATAAAGTCACATCGCTTTAAGATCTGGCTCCTAGTTTTTGGCTAATTTCTTTTAGTTTATCCAAATCCTGGAAATAACTCACTGAACACTTTTAAAACATCTATGAAACAGGGGAGTGTAGCAACTGTACCGATGACTTCAATAAAAAAAATTTCAGTGCCAAACTATGAATTCATTCATGCTGCTATAAAGCCAGAGTAATTCTGTTGATATCTCTTGCGTTACTTTGGCATTACAATATCATGACACAAACCAAACCTCAGTTCAAAAGTGGCTCCATAGCGCTTTGAAATTTTAATGGATTCCCTTTTCTCTCACTTGTTTTCTTTATTTCATATTTGTTTGGTCTGGCACAAGAAAAGAATTCAGGCTTTCTCCATAGCCCTTTCTTTTTCTTTATTTATTTTTTTTTTTCTGAAGTCAGTTGTATAGGGTTTTACTTTGTTCTGAAAGCAAAGAAATAGCAAGTAAATTGCCATTATTTTCTTTTTATTTTGTGAGCCAGCAGACGACAGTTCCCATTCTTTGTATTTCTGAAGGGTTTTTAAAGTTTTGCCTTTTTTAAGCTGAAAGGTGTTGCAAAATGATCATCCGCTCTGTCTGTTTTCATCTCAGCAGGATGAACCTTGGAGCTGTGCACACTATTTGCAGACAGGTTAAATTCTGGAGGCCTGAAAGACTGGAGCCTTGCAACTGCTGTAACTGTCAAAAGTAATTCTGGCCAGAGACATCTCGGCTTTGTATTCGGCATAATTGAAGAGACCACTTGGAATTGTTTGTATATAAGGAACAAAACAATAGGCATTGAGACTTCATTATTGAAAGCAGCTGCAGCAGAGGAAGTCCTGCAGCCAGGGGTAGGTTGGTGAATCCTGTTCAAGATATTTTAATGCTGCAATTCAAATTCTCATGATCCTTTCTGTGAGGCTGGAGGCTATTTTGCACTGTCTTCTTTTCTGGCCCATTTTTTCCTCCAGTATAAGGTGTATTAACCCTGTGAAATCAAATTTGGAACTGTTGGAGGACCCACTCTGATCCCACAGGAACGCGTGGGAGTAAAATACAGGGTTGTATATAGCACCCCTGCAAACATGATGAGACGAGCACTGTAGAACCAGCTAGGCGAGGCTATAGCTGGAATTCACTGTTAAGACTTTTCAGCTCCAATGGACTTGGATTTACTTCTTTCAGTAGCCTTTAGTTGCTTATGATGAAATGTTTAGCTGGGGCATTGCTACACAAAGTGAAATTTCTTGTTTCTTGCTCTTTGGTAGGGTAGAGCAAGAAAAGAAGGGGTAATGGGTCAGTCTACTTAACAGAAGCACAAATTTCTTACAGTTTCAACAGAGAAAAGTGGATCCTCTAGAAATCTTCATGTTATTTAACTACAGCGCTTTTGTGTTTTGACTGGCTGTACAGAGTATGTGGATTTTATGGAGGTTGGTAGCCCTGCATGCGACAGGGAGGTTGGAGCTTGATGATCCTTGAGGTCCCTTCCAACCCAAGCCATTCTAAGATTCTATGATTCTATGACTCTTCCCATTGCTTAAGATGCTTCTCCAATCACCAGCTCCAAAGCTGATGCATCCAGCTTAAATCCAGCATTTGGCTGAGCTGAAAGGAGGGAAAGCCAAAAGGAAATATGAGGTATCTTCATCTCCCCAAGATTTGTACTGTAGAATTTACTTCTGAGGAAAATTCAGGGCAACGGGAAACATCATTTCCTAACATCAGCAGAGCAAATACAGCAAATCTCAGAGCATTACCTCAAAATGTTAATGACTCTAGTCAGCCTCTCTGCTCTGGAGTGTCTCCTAATGACAAAGTATTAGAGTATCCTGGGCAAAAATATTATGTCCCTTGAAATGTTGTCTGTGTTTAAACTGCTAAATTAAATGTGACTCTGAGGAGAACACCAACTCTTTTGTATCTCTGCCATCATGGACCACCTCTTTAAAGCATGTGCAACTTAGAAAAAACTAGTCAAGTCATTGAAACCCAGAGACAGAGTGTGAGCCAACACAGTAGGGACGTACTTGAAGGTTTTGTCTGTAGTGTTAAAAAGAAGTCAGAGACTAATTCCCTGTTCTATAGGACAAGTGTCACAGTCTAGCTTGTGTCCATACTGTTTAAAACTGGCTTCTTTTAGAGCAGATTGGCACATGGCTGTAGCTGTTTTCTGAGTCCGAAGTGTTATTTCTGTGACCATAAGCTATGGTTATGATTATGTGAGATAAGAGCATGCTTTCCTTTTGTTTTTTAACTGTGTAGACATACCTATTTTACTTGCTGATTGGTAGACAAGAACCATGGAGTAGATGATGTTCAGACAAGTGAAACCTTTACTCTGACCTTGTGGTTGGAGTGCTCAGCCAGAAGACAGCAGTGTTGGTATCCATGGCTTAGATTCCTCAAGTGTATTTGTATTTTATATCAAAATTAAAAATCAAACCAGCATTGGAACAGTGATTAGAAGTCCACATCCATCATGTTTCCAGCTCAACTCACTAATAATCAGGAGAAATTGATTGCTTGTGTTCTACTGGAGAGAATCTCTTGACACTGCCACACAGGAACTCAGCTTCCACAGGATATTATAGTATCTTCTGACTCTACACTTTCTCTTCTGTATGCTTGCTGATGGGGCAGCAAGCATACAGAATGATAGAGCCTTCTGTATGCTAAATCGCAAAACCTAAACCAGTGTTTTCACCACTGGAGTGTTGTACTAGAGGCTGGAAGCAGCAAAGTTAAAAGATGAAGTTGGTTGTAGCCTTGATCAGCTTTCCTGTTCCAGGAGGGGCAAGCTTGGCGTTGAGATATACATCTGCCTAACTTGGACTAGTGGCTGTATCACCATTCAGAAGGATACCAGCAGACTGAAGAAACAGGCAAACAGTAACTTCATGAAAGCCAACAAAGAGAAATTCAGAGTCCTGCACTGGGGAGGATTAACCGCAGAGCAGTCTGTATGCTGAAGGCTAACCAGCTGGAAAGCAGCTGCACAGAAGGACAAGCAAATTCATCTGGGCTACACTAGGAAGAGCACTGCCAGCAGGTTGAAGGAGGTGATCCTTCCCTCCAGTCAGCACTGGTGAGGCCATACCTGGAGTGCTGGGTCCAGTTCTACCCCCTCAAGCCAGTACAGGAGGCATGGACCTACTGGAGAGAGTCCAGTGAAGGCCGTGAAGACGATGGAGGACCTGGAGCACCATTCATGTAAGGAGTGGCTGAGAGAGGTGGGGCTGCTCAGCCTGGAGAAGAGGAGGCTCAGAGGGATCTCATCAGTATTTATAAATACATGAAGGTTGGGTGCAAAGGACAGAGAGAGGCTCTGCTCAGTGGTGCCATGACAGAACAAGAGGCAACAGGCATAAACTGAAATATAAAAAATAGTCTGCTTAAACATAAGAGAAATCCTTTCTATCTCTAGGGTGATTAAAAAGTAAAAGAATTTGCTAACAGAAAGGTTGTGGAGTCTCCACCTATAGACATTCATAACGACTGGACATGCTCCTCAGCCACCTGCTGCAGCTGACCCTGCTCTGAGCAGTGAGGTGGACTAGATAGTCTTCAGAGGTACCTTACAACTTCAACTATACTGTGATTCATTGACTGTAAGCAACAACGCCTATCATCACCTCAGGAGATATTTCTGGGCATCCAACAGTAATTAGCAGTCAGAATTTGAGGTACTTTCCAACTGAACAGCAGTGCACCTTGTGTTTGTTCAAAGCATTCAGCAGGACAGGAAGGAAGGCAAGGGTCTGCTTACTGGGACTAAGGTAGGTGTTATCAGCCTATAGCCAATTACAATGGTCCTCTCCTTAGATTAGGCCACTACACTTTGTGCTTAGTTGTTCTGGAGCTATTTTTAGCTTAGAGTAACTAATGAATTGGAGTAAAGAGTGCAGAGCTATATAAGAAGGAACAGCTGAAGATCCCTCCTCTCGCTGCCTTGACTGTCACACTTCAGGATTTCTGTAGCACCAGAATTTTAGCACCAAATCTTTAGGGGGCCCCAGTCTGTTGGACAACTTTCTTTTCTCTGTCTTTACACAGATTAGATTACCCTTCTCTCCCCAGACTTTATCTCTGGATGTTGTTTTTGTATTTACACATGTATTTTTGGTTTCTCTCTCTTTCTCACCAGGTAGCCACTATGCCATTTTTTGGCTTCGTTCCTAGATCCTTCAGAGATGTTGTATTAACAAGCATTGTAGTGCAGAAGAAGCTGGGGTAGGGAGAGATTCTCCTGGCATTTTAGAATGGCTCTTCCATGCTGGGCTGCTGTGTCATCTCTAAATGGACAGGATGTTTTAATGACAGTCCAAAGTAATGTGAAATCAGGTTACTGACTTTTCTTTCATAACCTGATGATGCTTCCATGCCTGCTTTGATGTTTCATTTTCTCTATATTTTCTGCTCTGCAGTTAAAAGAGGGTAGAAATAGAGGTGAGGAAAGGGGAAGCTTGTTAAAATGATCGTAAATCAAAAGCTGATAAATTAACTATTGTGATGCCAAAACTGCAGTTGTCACTAAGCAAAATTGAAAACACCATTCAACTTGGCTATGGCTGTGCAACTTAATTCATCTCTTAGTTCTATCTCTCTGCTCTTTTTTTCCCAGGAGGGAACATGAGGCCAGGAGCTCCCATTTCCCCTGTATGGCAGATGTCCCACAGACCAGGCTGGGCTAAGCATGGGAGTTATGAAGCGGGGAGCTCCTCCTCCACAGCTGAACTGGCAGGGCTCTACATCATCTGGTTTTCTCTCCACTTTTGTAAATCCACAACATTTAAATCCTTAGTCCTTCACTGTTGAATTACTGCCAGTGGTTTCCAAATCCTAACTCTTTATTAAACAAACAGGATCAGACAACATGCTGGAGTGCAGATGACCAGTGCTAATATAGCTTGCATTTATCTGATCAAAACAGATTTGTAAGGGGGTGCTGGACACACGCAAGAAAGGATTACCAGGCACAGATGGCAGTGCTCAGTTATAGCAGTAGAACAAGAATGTAATAGTATTAATGAATGAAGATTCTTATGTTGTACATGAGGAAAGTGAAACGCATTACAGAGAGTTGCAGGAGAGAAATTTGATTATGTGAGAAACTGGCAATCTTTTTGTGCCTAGCTAATTGTCAGTGACATGAATGACAATGCTTAGAATATTCCCAAAGGTATTAGCATTTTAGCCCAGTGTCTTAATGCTTCCTTGAGCCCAAGATGGGCAGGAAAAGGTGGAATAGAGTATATAAGGTGTCCGTGGAAAATCTCTCAAGTGCAGCTGCATTGCCCACACCGTCTTGTCTTGTGCACTGGGGTGTTCACAAAGACTTTTCTCAAAGCTGGACAGGCTGTCAGTCTCACTCCTCCACAGCATTGTCTCTTTTACTCATAAGCAACAGGCAAAAATATCAAGATATTAAACCTCAGTGATCCCTTGAATAAAAGAAAATTCCCCATGGAAGATGTATTGGATTCTCTATTAGGTAAAACCTAAGCAAGGTGACTTATACCCTCTTCAGACACTTTTGTGAAATTTGCCTTCACGTCTTTACTATATTGGGCCTGTGAAGATGGAAGAGGAGAATAAGAGTTTTCCTTGTCTGTTAATCCAAATTACAAAGTACAGGGATTCAGGTAGTACAGACACAAACATTTCCAAGCACATATATGGCTATTTTGAACAGATTATCAGATTTTTCAGGCTTACAGCATGTAAATAATTTATTCAGCCTCGCCTGTATCAAGATAATATGCCTGACAGTGCTACAGCAGGTCATACGTAGGGGTTGGAAGGGACCTCCAGAGATCATCCAGTCCAACCCCCCTGCCAAAGCAGGTTCCCTACACCAGGTCATACGTACTGGTTGGTTAGTTTGAGTGCAGGTATTAACAGCTGTATCTTCAGGTGGTTTCATCTCTTTTGTTTATTTGCTACAAATCATAAAACCTGGTAATCATTTACATTCAGGGAATTATCAGAGATTTTGCAAAAAGTAGTGTTGGATCACATTTTACTCTGAAAAAGGCATAGAAAATCTGTAAGAAAATCCCATTGTAAGAATGAGCAGTGATCAACATATGCGTTTTCTTGACTGTGTGGTTATTTGCCATTGTTCATAAATTGCTTTTGATTTTTCATTGTTGTTGTGGCGGTGGTTTCTTTTAAACAGAAAGTGCTATATTGAAAATTATTTTGCATGATGTCCCTGTTCCCAGCAGTCCCTGAACTGTAAAACGCTGTCATGCACTGTTCTGTTCAGCTGACTAACTGCATCTACATCTATAAAATGGTTCGGTTTTCAGTGGTCACAGGCTCATCTTATTATTTTCTTCCACTTAAATAACTCTTTAAATAAAACACTGAAAGTGCAGTTCATTGGTTATTGGCTTTTTCTATACATATATAAACTATTATCTTTTCCGAAGTAGTTCAGTTCTTCAAGGTTGAAATTCTATGTGTAAATATTAGCACAAATAATGGAAATCACATGCATAAAACCTTAAGCACGATGCTGGAAATATTTCTTCCTCTTTGTTCCCAGGTACATTCCATCTTTGTGCCTCAGGCTTAGGGGAGGGAACTGGGGAAAGATTTGGCTGTAAAGCAGTTTACATAAATATATAATTTTTGAAGGTCTCTGGAGCGGAGAAGGGGAAGCACTAAATTTACAAGAACTTCAGTTTAATGCTTCTGATTTTATGCTTTCCATTTGTACAATCATGTCAATTTTAATGGCATGAAGTAGCACACTATAATATTAATCCAAGATAATCCAATTACTACTTCCCTTTCTTGGGCATGTCTTAATACAGAAAAAAATTACCAGATTATTTTATAGATTTGCATATGCACTGGGTACTGTAAGTTACATCCTGTTACTTTGCCTTTGTTTTCCCATGTAGCTGTTACAAAGAGGCTGACTCAGTGCTGTGAAAAGGGATGATAGTTCTAAAAGGTTATTTCATAAACTATGAAAGGAGTGCCCTTGTTACAAGCAAATTTGTCAATGTCTCTAACAGATGGAGCTTGACTTATTAGGGAGGGATGTACCAACACGTGGAGTTTAATTCAGGCTCAAGGAGGTTTGTATGACGAGGAATCTGAGTCTTATCAGTGTTTTCACAAAATGCTGCAATTAAGCTCCCATCTTCTTCTGATGGAAGTGCATTTCAGGGGCTGATTCAGCTGGACAGTAGTGTCTCACTGGCTCTGCTTTAGTTGACTTCCTCTGACACTTAAATGCTGCTACTGGGTAATGCCAGGAACCAGTATAATCAGAGCATTTATGCTGGTGCTCACTTCCTTGCTGTTAATAGCATTTACCTATGGCAGACTGGGCTGCAGCACCCAGGAGTGGCACCATGTGTAAAGCAGGTCCTTAACATGCCCTACATAAGGAACACTTTCAAGCGACATTGGCCCTCATTTGCAGGGTAGTTCTTCATTTGGAACATTTTCTTCTGCCCCACTTGGCATAGCAAGTCATGCAGCAGCAGCATTCTCAGCACAGATGCATCTCCATGGGAAGTTTTGTTGCTTACCTCTCTCTCCCAGCAGCAGCTCCATGTCAAGAACAGTGATCTACGATGATGCAACTTTGGTATATTACTTGTAGCGGCTGCCAACATGTTTTTATAAAAATTCTCTTCAGATGTCAGATGAATTGGGCAGGACATGAAATTTTTGTCACAACTGCAGCCGAGAAGAGTCAAGTATAAGAGGCACAGCCACATAGCTTCTGGAAGCGATGTCTCCACAAGGGATTTGTAAAAAACTATGAAGTTTATTTTCTTTCCGCGCTAGGACTGAGCGGAAGGATTCTTTGGTTATTTATTTGAATTTCTCTGTTTCCTCCTTTTCTGAGCTATAGCTGTTGTTCCTTTCATATATTGCATTTACTCAGGCGCTTGCAAGGGGTTCCTAGGAAAAGATGTTGTAGTGCTACACTTGCAAAGGGCTGAGATTGACAGGTTATCATTGTAATACAAGCTAGCAAGATAGACTTCTGTCCATCTATGAAGGCAATAAGGACAGGTATTGAGGAATCTTATGAATGGTTATTGCTGGCAATCCAACCACCATGGAAACAAAAAAGTCCAAGAATGTAGCGTTGACATGAGACAAAGTGGGTTGATAGTTATTTAACACTTGGGTATCCAATGTCCTAAATTCTCTCAACAAGTTTTGCCTCCATTACTGAAGTACAGACAATATTGTTTTTTATATCGATACTAAGTTCAAGTCCTGAAAGGCATGGAGGTTGTCAGTGTGTAGCTCAGATCTCTGACATCTAGCTCTTTCTCTAGTCTAAGGGGCCACAGTTTTCCATTTGCATTAGGCCCTGCTTCTGGACTGTGCTTTGGCACTATGGATCCAGCTTTCCACAAGGATGCCCAGAAAGCACCATCATCTCTTCAAAATACTCAGGCTTCTCTCTCTACCTGATTATTAGGAACTAATGAAACTATACTTCAGGGTTAATTTCCTGTGAGAGTGAGCCTGTATCAGTGTCTGCTTCTCCGTAAGTTCTGTTTTTTTCTGAGTGAGTACCACCTCAGTCTCACAAATCCCATCCTTCCTATACAGTTTTTCCTTCCTGCTTCTCTTGCACATAACCACCTCCCCACAGTATAAACACAGAAAGGCACATACAGACCTTCTGCTGCGGCTCCCCTTGGCGCTAGGAAGGTGGGAGAGATGCGGCCTCTGTAAGAGGACGAGGATAGGGCTGTGGGATGTGCATCAGGATCTAGGAGCCTGTAGGAAGGTTGCATCGTGCTACAGTAATGTTAATACAGCATGGTGGTGAGTCGCTAAATGGCTGATTAACTGTCAAATTGTGATGCTGTGACAGTGCGTGATGGTACCTGGGAAAAAAGGCAGCAAGGAAAACTAATTAAATACTAACCCAGAGTTTCTCTAAATGTCGTCATTTTTTTATGTCCTTTTTGTGGTTGGTTTTTTTTTCTCCTCTTTTTAATTTCCTTCCTTACCCTTCATTTTACCTCCTTATTATTTATAAAATTCTCTGTTATCATTTTCTTCCCATGTAACTTCTTTTAGCTCACCTTTTCTCCTAGTCCACTGTACCTCATGTTGTGTTTCCCCTCCTGTTAATCAGTATTTCCCCAGAACCTGACATCTCATGGGAGCTGCCATTCAAGGCCTTTAAGAACACTTCCACAGTTTTTCCTCTCTTGTACTTTTTTTAATATTCTCCTTGAGGGTAGAAGCTGCAAGCTTGACTGACAGAGTGTTCTTGTTGTGTCTGGTGCTGGAGGTGGAAGAAGAACCTTACTGAAGCCCCTTTACCACTGTGACAGCTGGCAATGGGACGACTGGAGTTTTGCTTCCAAAATCACAACTGTCCCCATAAGAATGTGATGCAGATGAACGTTTATGTTTAGGTGGGAATAGTGGTGGTGCAGGTGATATAGAGAAGGAAAAGAATAAAGCAGACTTTCAAAAAGTATCATCATGAAAATATTCATTAATTGAGCTTCTAAGGATCCATCACCTGCACTGAACAGAACTGCTCCTGGTGTTTAGAGGGAAGCTCCTGTGTGCCAGTGTGTGCCCATGGCCTCTCATCCTGGCACTGCACACCACTGAATAGAGCTTGGTATTATGAACGTTGATGAAATCCCCCTGCATCTCCTCTTCTGAGCAGCCCAGATCTCTCAACTTTTCCTCACAGGAGAGGTGCTACAGTACCTTCATCATCTTCATGGTTTTCACTGGACTCTCTTCAGTATATCTGTGTCTCTCTTGTGCTGGGGTGCCCAGAACTGGACTCAGCAGCCCATATGTGTCTCATCAGTGCTGAATAGTGGGGAAGGATCACTTCCCTTGACCTGCTGGCAACACTTGGCCTAATGCAGCCCAGGATACCATGAGTCTTCTTTGCTCTAAGGTCACATTGCCCTTACATGGGATTATTTAAAACTAATTTTTCCACTGCAAAACTTTTTTTTTTTTTTAAGATTCATGGATAAATCTTAGGATCTCTTCTAGAAGGAGAGGAATCTTCAAGAGGAAGTTTTTCACACAGAGGATGGTGATGCATTGGAACAGGTTGCACAAGGAGGTTGTGGATGCCCCATCCCTGGAGGCATTCAACGCCAGGCTGGATGTGGCTCTGGGCAGCCTGGTCTAGTGGTTGGCGACCCTGCCCACAGCAGGGGGGCTGAAACTAGATGACCTTTGTGGTCCTTGTCAACCCAGGCCATTCTATGATTCTATGATTCTATGAACTCGTAACACAGCAGAAGCCACCACACCAGGAGGGTGATGTTGTGCTCTGGATATGAGAGCCAAAGCTGTCTCCACCAGTTCCCATAGTGGGCCTCTCCCCAGGGGGTGCTCAGGGCCATGGGGCTCCCCCATGCATGGGACACAATCTGTCCGAGGGCTTGCATCCTGTATCCAGTGAACTCAGGAAGTTAACGATCATTTGGAAGTTTTTAATGGATTTTAAACTCAAATTTAATTTCACATTCAATCTGATTGAGTGAAATTTAGCTTAGGGTTAGGTGACAGCTAGTCAGTCTGTACTGCTGCTCTGCATCTCTTTGCTTTCCTGCCTACTGCTGATGAACAGATTTTTACTTTTGTGGTGTTTTTTTTCGTGAAGGCAGGGATGTGTGTCCCGAAAGGAGATACCTACGTTCCCCAAAGCCTTTGTTATGCATGTAAGCAAACAATACTAATGTAAAATGTCATTGTGTGACATTTGAAGCACTGAATATCCAATTCTGTGTTGGCCAGAAAATGCTTTTCCTTCCTGATGCACTGTTGAACTTCTACGTTCTTTTCTGGCACTCTCTGTGACTTCAGAAAGGACTCTGGGAATGATAGAGTAACTGAAGCCTTTGAGGTACAGATGGGCATGTAAAAATCGTATGTTTGAATGTGAATCAGTCCCTCAGAAATGATTTTCCCCCAGGCCAAGTTGGTAAGGATCTCTGTTTGCTTTCTGATTATGTTTGCTCCTTGTTTTTGTCATGTAGGTTATAGCCACCTTCCTAGGATTGTCTGAATGTTTTTTACCCTGTGTGCTCAAACATATACCAGCTCTCCTTCTCTAGTGCACAGTATTGTATACAGTTTTTGGTCTGTTGTGCTAAATGCATTAAATGGAGCATTGACAAGTATCTTGTGGTTTTGAGCTTGGTTAGCACAAGAGATGGGTATTCACTGGACTTCTCTAAGCAGAGAAGTCTGTGTCTGTAGCACAGCTGTTTGTGGTTACTGGGCACTGATCCGATTGGTTTTCTCTTCCTCCAGCCTCCCTACAAAAGAATTACCTTCTTATAAGAACAGTATAGAAAACTCAGTTTAAGAGTGCCTTGTGGAGCTGGATTTTTGAAATTTAGAGAGTCCAGACCATTGTCCCCACTCTTGAAGCTACCGATTTAAAACAGAGAATACTACAGGCCTTTGATCCTGTTAGGTGAGAATTAATTATAGCCTCCATTACATCTCTTCTGCCCATATTCCAGAGGAGTGACCGTGAATGCATGATTGGGGTATTTTGGTTTGATTGTTTTGCTGTTGTTGTTTTGCATTTATTTTCTTTTTATCATTGTTTGAATGGATGTCTTACTCTGTGCGCTCTCTTTTGCTAGGTGCTTTCATAGGTTTGTTCTTTTTTTTCCTGGTAATTAAGCATCTTAAGCAGATAGATAGCAATTTCCAGGCTATGCCTCTGCCTCAGTAAGCTATGCTGAGTATAAGCCTGGAGTTAAACTGAAGCAGTTCTATTCTCCTTGCTCTTGTGATCTTATATCAGTTCACCAGTTATTATTTCCTCTTGTCAAATGAAGCAATAGCAAAGCTTTTAAATGATGTTGCAGCTCTTCCAAAGAACAATTTCCCTCTCTTCTCTCGCCTCCTTCTGCCATTCCCTGTATATTTGATAGTACATCAGCTTCCTCTTGATATGATCCCCAATAGAGCACTTCAGTTATTTCAAGCAGGGTTTTCTTGAAGGCATTTTTTAAAAACTAGCTGCTACAGCAGAGTTTGGTTTTAATGAAGAACAATAAAAAAATCCTTCTGCCTTGGAGAGCCGTCTTGTATGCAGTAATGCATGTGGTGACCTCCGTGCCTGGGTTATCCCCACAGAATTCCCATTCAGTAGCACTGTTTGTGCTCACAGAGTTAAGCACCTGTGTAAGTGCCTGCAACGGCTTTAAATCTGACCAGAAGCTTAAGACAGATGTAGTAAAGCACAGGAAAGACAATTCAGAATCTTTTTTTTTTCCCATTACCTGTGTTTCTTAAGTGGCTGTCATCTAGTAACACATCTAATGAAGAGAATAGCACTGATTTTCCAAATAATTTCTTTACTCCATTCCAATATTTGTCATCACTTTGATATGGACAGAACGGTTGGGAAACTTTCAGTGTGGGCCATTTCACAGAAATGCTGAGTGAGCATCTGATACGACAGAAGAAAGCAAGGCCACAGAATTTAATTCTAGCATAGTTTTTCAGATCTGTAAATTACATGACCAGAATCCCTCTAGAATCAATCTCTCACTGCTGCTTACTGCAGGATTGAATCTGGGCTTAGCCCTTTGATGTAATTGCCTAAGAAATCCCCAAACATATCTTTGGAGTCAAGAGGATTTTAACTGCTTATGAGTTTGCAAATAAGGAGTGTATCAGGAGTCAGATTAATGGCCAGCATGCACTGCAGACATCTTGGGTGCTGTCGGGGATACCTTTGGCTCAAAGAAGTTTTTCTCTGTGGAGTTCCTTGCAGGGTGTGAGCAGAAGAGGATCAGTCTTTCTTGGTGGCCCAAACCCTCACATAATTCAATGGAAATGCTGACATGGACAGCATATGTTTAATGAAGTTCTCATTGTTTATGGCTACTTAAGTTGCTTTGGAAGTTTTTTGCTTTACCAAACTTCATGATTAACTGAGTAATGACTTAGGATGTAATAGGCTGTTCACAATACCAAGGGGTTTTCCTGCAGGCATTATTAATACCCGTTCAGCGTGGCAATCCACAACAGCTGCAAAAAAAAATGATTCTTGGAAAGCTTGAAAGATTTTTGTTCACAGTAACACATGGTGTCAACATATTGTTCAACGGGAAGGCCATAAGCATGCATCTTCCACAGCACTGAATGAAGAAGAAGAGACATCACGGTTCCTGGGGATTTTATTTCAGATTCTGAGCAGCTGTTAGTATTTATCATCATTTTCAGTTGTTCTTTTTTAGGATATGTCTGTAAACGAAGAACTGAAGAAGTACCTTTTTCAAGGAGAGAATGAAAAAGGGCAGAGGCCTTTATGAAGTAAAAGTTAAAAGCTTCCAAAGTATAACAGTATAAGCAAGTTAATAAACATTGAATAGCAAGTCATAAAATTCTCATCAGGTTTATATCAGAAAACAGTACATTGAATAGTATCATACAAAAGATACCCTTTCTTCCTTTAAAAGCTTCAGCAGTTTCTCTTTAATGGCAATATAGTATTTGGAAATACTATTTACTAAATAAAGAATGTCATCCTGCTTAAGTTAACAAAAATGCATTTTGGTAATAAGCTTCAGTGATTGTATTTCTCCCACCCTTTCTCTAGGACTTTGGTGAATTAGCCCAGCGTTATCTGTGATGGAAAAGGAAGCAAATCAATTGAAGAAGGACCATGATCATAGTTTATATGAAAAAAAACTGCTCCTTACTTAATGATGCATGCTACAACGCATGCCCAGTGTGCACCAGTGCATTTCACAAGAGCAACAAGGAGCCTCATTGCTCTTATTGGTGAGTGGGGCTGTTTGCTATATTGGTAATGACGGTCTAGGTATGTTTTCTCTTTCTAGCAATCAGTACTTGCAGCAGAAGAATTTGGAGCCTGTGAATCAATTAAATCAAAACGTTCAGACCAACTATCAATTTTTTCTCCTACTTTGCTTTACCATTCAAAGGTATTATTGCTTGAGGGAAATGGGCTTGTATAGCTTGGAGAAGAGAAGGCTTCCGGGAGGCCTCATTGCGGCCTTCCAATATTTGAAGGGAGCGTATAAACAGGAGGGGGTACAACTGTTTATGAGGGTGGATAGACATAGGACAAGGGGGAATGGTCTTAAACTGAGACAGGGGAGGTTTAGGTTAGACATTAGGAGGAAGTTTTTCCCTCAGAGAGGGTGGTGACACACTGGAACAGGTTGCCCAAGGAGGTTGTAGATGCCAGGCTGGATGTAGCTCTGGGCAGCCTGGTCTAGTGGTTGGCAACCCTGCACAAAGCAGGGGGGGTGAAACTAGGTGATCATTGTGGTCCTTTTCAACCCAGGCCATTCTATGGTTCTATGATATGATTCTTTGATTATGAAGACAGTCTGACTTTTCTCAGCATCCAGTAGTTTTGAATTCCCCAAAAATTTGAGATTGCCTACATTATAAGGGAGAAACCTGTGCACCGGTTTCAGCAGCTGTGCCAAAAGTAGATAATGCTGATTGCTCAGATGAGATCTAGCATCAACTCACCATTTCTACGTGTTTATGCTAGTCTTCTAAACAGATTTTTTTCAGTTGTAATTTTTTCAGCAACACACATTTAGTCTTCCTTTAATTTTTATCCTCAAATATAGCATGAGATTGTTCATGAAAGAGAAAACTGAGTATCTGAGGGCTAGGCTAATCACAGTAATGTTTTGGGTGTCATTCGAACTTCACAATATACATTTCCTAGTTCATCATATTTTGAATGCTGGGAACTGTATTCCTGCCAGTTCTTGGCAGATTCCGCAGTCTCTTACTTGATCAAATAAATACATACTACAGACCAGTGCACTGAATTTTTATTGATGTCACAGACTTTGGACTTTGTTAACACTGTGATTTAATCACAGCTTTGGCTTCAGGGCTTTGCCTCTGGAGGCTGCTAGTGCACTGTTGCTGTGCCCATGGTCAGGGTTCTCTCCATCCTGGTAATCAGGCAGGCACTTCCCCAGAAAGGGAAAACAGAAGATGTCCTGGAGATCTCTTCCACTCAGTGCTCCATGGTGGTTCTCTTTCATCTCTTTCTCTTTGGAAAACAGAATCATCTTAGCCAACTCCTGCACCATTTCACAGCACCTCTTCTCAGCTGGTACTGCAGTCAGGCATGGGAAGGACTGAGAGATCTGCAGCTGCTTCCTGAATATCAGAGCTGGGAGAGGAGATCAGCAGTTAATATTAGGCAGGCATTTTGGAGTAAACTTCTATCTGTGACTCAGCAATGACTCATCTCTCATCCAAACAGTGTAACAGATTGACGAGGCTTGGAGGCTCCTTATGGAACATTGGGAACCGCACAGGGTTTCAGAAGAGATGCAGAGATGCCATGGGAAGGCTGTAACCTAAATATAGGGACTTAAACATCTAGAAAGTTCCAAAATCATTATATATTTAAAATAAATAAATAAATAAATAAGAAGGGAGGAGAGAGAGAGAGAGAAAATCTGGGCTCTGACCCAAGTTTAATGTCTGATGCGAGTATAGCCGTATACAGGATGTGAACTATGGTCTGCATAAGGTACAGGGAATTATGTTAGCCAGATGCCTTTATCTCCCTGATCTTATTCTGAACTACAGTTTTTATGATGTAAGTGAGGAAGCAAGATTTTAAAATCGATATTCTACTTTTAAATGCATGACTTTATGTAGTAAAGTCCAGATAACTCTGCAAACAAATTTTCATTAAATCCATTTTACTGCTGACATTAAAATAGTTCTTATCTAAACATGTTTGCCTTTATTTCAACACGAGAAGTATTTCAATTTGGGAAGATCCAAATTTCCATGTCACAGGTCCCATTATGAAAAGGAAATTGTGTGAGATACCAGAAGAAGAAACTCTGCTGTTGTCATGGTGACAGCAATTAGCAGCACTTAAAACAGCAAACAATGGATTTAATGGTTTGGTCTAATAGTGGCTTAATTGCTTACTATCATAGTTTGTCTATCAGCATTTCTGTATACAGAATATTTTGGTGCTGTGCTCCCGCTACGTGGTGATTTTACTTATCATTTTGAGTCTATTACAAGGAGAGCTGCAGCAACATCATTACCATAAATATTTTTGATTCTGTATGTAGAGGGAAGGCCAAGGTAAATGCTCTCTCGCAATCCTGCTTGAGCACCTCCTGTCATTCAGCACAGAGCCTGCTAGACAGATAGATAGAAGCAGTCTGTGATCATTTTATTGTAATAGTAAAAAATCATCTGAATTTCACTGCAATTGTATCTGTTCCAAAATGAGTGGGGATTTTCAAACTATTTCGGCCAGCCAGGGGCTCAGTTCATTACAGCTTATGTAAGGAGCACATTTTCCTTGGTGCAGACACCAAATGTCCGCCTTTCTTTCTCCTCATTTTTTCTTCAGGCTGTGGAAGTGGAAAATACATTCATATCAGTTGTCAAGTCTATAAGCTGGGCGGCAACTACTGCTTCCTGATGTTGGAACCAGCACGAAATGAAGGCCATGAGTCAATGGTAAACTATAGCTTGTGTCTGCTGTACCAAAGGAACATCCCTATCTACCACTGTTGGAAAATTCTGCATACTGTTGGTGTCTATACCTCAGATCCTTAAAAGGACTAAGGCTTTTAAGCTGGCTTCTTGGTCTCTTCTAGGTTAAATTTGTGATTTTTTTTCTCTTTCAGTAACCAAATTTGAGTTGTGTAGACCAGAGAAATATATCTTAGCAGAAAAAAAAAAAAGCCATTGCAAACACAGTGACAAACTGCAAAATGGGTAAGTCACACAGATATGAGTTTCATTCTAGTGCAAACACTACTAGGCTACAACATGAAAAAGAGGAAAGGAGAAGCTTATTTGTGCTTGATCACACAGTAGAAATGTTAAACACTGTCTCTGTCCAAAAGACAATATAACAAAATTTGCTTAGGAACACTTGGGAAATTTCCCAAGCACAGTATTAAATCCTTCTGCTCCTTCCGAAACACTGTTTTTTACTCCCACTCCCTACAATCTGTCAGCCAACACAGTCATTTCTGTGCTTATGAGGGGAATGACCATAGCACTCATCCAGCAGAAAGATTGTTCTCAGCTGAATCAAATCCCCTTTGCTTCACTGCAGCAAGACCTGTTACAGCAAAAGCAGGGGATAGCACAGAAGAAGAAGAAGGAGCCAACAACAAAGCAAGCAGAAGTACTTATTTCAAAGGCATAAAATGTCTATCAAATAACATCAAATTTCACTCCTTGTAAGATTTTCCCTTGTTGTTTAGTTGCCCTTTTCTACCTAACTTAATGATGGAGGAACTACTTGTCTGCCACTTTGAAAGCAGACATGGAATGGTAGCTTTAGCCTTTGTTATTTTTCTCTTAAATTTTGAAGTTTCTTGTTAGAAGCCTTGAAATTACTCAGCTGCTTCTTACAAGTGAGGTGTTAAGGTTATTCTGATTAAAAGTAGGACAATACTGTAAATTAAACAAATTACACTGCTCAGCAAACTTGATTTTCCTTTTCTCAACAAAAAGAGTGTGAAGGTCTCTAAGCCTTCTTAAATCAAAGTGCAGTGTTAATATCTCACATCTTCTGAAGACAGTGAGTAGCCTTACACAGCCTCTTCTCCATGTCTCAGGTGACCTTTCTTTAAGCCCTGGAGGACTTTACTTCTTAAGTTCAGGTTTATGCCATATAATTTGACATTTGATAGAATTTTGAGATTGCATTGTTGTCTCTGGTCCGTCACTCTACAGGGCTATGAACCACATTCATTTGCAGTGTCTGAAAATCTTCCAGTCATAAATTAAGAAACATAGCTAACAGTCCTTTATTATGATATTTGGCATTTTCTGGAAATCTTGGGTAAGGAAGTGAAGGATGATCCTGCTCTTTTAGAAAGGGTGCATAGCAACGTTCAAAAGTTGTCTGACTGGAAAGAGTCTGTGCCCCAGTACTGCTTCTGATCAGACTCAGAAGAGCAGAGTAGCGTGGCTGAGGTTGTCGCTGAGATGAGGATGGACTACAGACATCTCCATCCACAGCAAGCTGAGAGCTCTGTTTGCATGGCTGCTGGGTGAGGTGAAGAAGCCAGAAAGACATCTAGGCTACAGGTGGAACTGTATAGGTATGGAGTGTGGCCCATTCATTAAAATTGACTATAACACGGCTGCAAATTGCAAAGTAACCTCTGTTACAGCCTCCACCCTCACAGATCATGTGTGAACCATGGTCATGATCATTATCATAGAAACACAGAATGGCTTGGGTTGGAAGAGACTTTAAAGATCATTTAGTTCTAGCCTCCTGCTGTTGGCAAGTTTACCACCTGAAAAATAGGGCTCAGATGTGTTGTAAAGTTGCAAATAATGTGTTGCATTATTGTGTCTAACTATATATGTGTATATATACACATATATATGTGTATACATGCACACATATAAACTAAAGCCAGGTCTGCGGTAGGAAAAATTGGCAGAATAGCAGTGACAATCCTAGCCTAATAATTCTTCATTGTTCTCAACACCTATTGCATATGAACACATAAATAAGCATTTTTGCAAGTTCCATGAGTGGGGTATCCTATATTGACAGGTTAGATATTAGGAGGAAGTTTTTCACACAGAGGGTGGTGACGCACTGGAACAGGTTGCCCAAGGAGGTTGTGGATGCCCCATCCCTGGAGGCATTCAACGCCAGGCTGGATGTGGCTCTGGGCAGCCTGGTCTGGTGGTTGGCGACCCTGCACATAGCAGAGGGGTTGAAACTAGATGATGATTGTGGTCCTTTTCAACCCAGGCCATTCTATGATTCTGTGACAGGAAATAAATCTAGACATGATGAATCAGCAACATTTTAAAATGCCCTGCTTTGAAATGCTTAACTTCCTGCACAAGGAGACCAATTTGCCCTGTGAGTATGCAGTTCTTCCCACAATGTTTTCACTGACTTAAGAAATCGTATTCACTTTCCCAGTGCATTCACAGCATTGTCTTAATTGAGATTTAATATTACCAAACAACAGAAATAAGCCCCTTTGCCATAAATTGATGAAGCCATTCCTGTATTAATGAAATAAGCAGGATTTCTGCCACTTACAGTAAAAGAGGACACACCCATGTTTCCACTTTGGCTAAGGAATTGCTCACATCCACAATTCAGTACTGATTTTTTAGCATATTTTTTTCTTTGCCAAGATGGTTTTCTCCTTTACTTAGAAAGATCATGTTCTGTGTTAATAAAAACCCTCTACTTGCTAAGTTCTTGATACAGGCGAGGGATAAAAAGCAGGTTTTTTCTATTAACTTGGTTAACTAATTTCTTTCTTCCAAATGTAAAGGTGAAGATCACTTTCTTCTCTTAGTAGGAGTCCAATACTCAAGTCAGTGAAGGTAAATTATATTACTGAAATATCTGATCATACTCTTCATCTCAGTGGGGAAAAAAGGTTTCCATAGTGAAGTACATCAAATGGCTTTCCTTGGTGTTAATACCAGCATGTGAAAATTAACTTTGTTTTAATCTGTAATCTTTTAGTTATATGGTAATTTAACAGGGAAAGTGAGGGGGTAACTTAAGGAGGTAAGGCTACACAGTCCTCTAATTTACACTGTCTGAGAATGATGCCTGTGCAATTACAGAGTATAATTCTTACAATTTACAATGTGGAAGAGTTTCTTAGGGGAAGAAGTCCAAATGAAAGGTTCAGGAGTGTTTGCTACTATGTAAGTTCTGTCTTTATGGTAAAAATCAATGAGACACTGAGCAGGAGGAAACCAAGTGATCAGAGGAAGAATCATATTAGTGTGGTTATATCGCACTCTGGGGCCAATTAATATGAGAACAACATGGGAATGCAATGAGTCCATTCTTTCTTTACCCTGAGAAGAAACCCTGCATTTCTGCATAACATTGGTTATTTCTGCATACCACTGAGATCTGTCACACAGGCATGCCGCTGCTACCTGCCAGTTCTCCAAACTTCTATTTTTCCTAACAATCAATTGGGAACATTCTAATAGCGTTTTTCTATCTTTTTCCAAGTAAAATCCAATGTGAGTAGAAAATGATATTCCTTAAAGTAGTGATAATACAGGCACAATAAACATTCTTTCCAAGTGTAAAAGCAGAGTATAACAAGGTCTGCCAGGACAACATTAGGAACTTTCTAAGGCCATAGAAATTTGAAAAAAAATTACAAAAACTATCAATAACTGTAAGTGCAAAGAACTAACGTCAGAATGACTACAGCATTACAAGAATTATAACTAAGAAACGGTTTTATAAATGTATGCAAAGCAAGAGGAGAACAAAAAGGAAAAAAAGAACAAATAACCAACAGAGGAAGCTGGTGATGTCAGTGCATTTTCCTTCAGTCTTTACAAAAGTTTATTTGTGATCAGCTATTATTAGGCTTTCAATCAGGAGACAAGAATTTAAGCAGTAAAAAACAAATAGCTTAAAAGTATTAGAAAAATGAGGTTATAAAAATTGTCAGGAAATCATGAAATTCATCTTGATGAGCTGTGCAGAACCTGGCACATGGTCTTGCTGTACTTCACCATATTCATCTCAGCCCAGAAATCCAGCCTGTCCAGATCCCTCTGTATGGCCTTCCTGTCCTCAGGCATATGGACACTGCCCCTCAACTTGGTGTCATCTTCAAACTTACAGAGGATGCACTCAATTCCCACATCCCAGTCATCAATAAAGATAAATAGGATGGGTCACAATACTGACCCTTGGGAACAGACCTCCAGTGAGCAAAGAAAGACAAACATGGTACTTGTATTCAGTAGAGAAGGGACAACAAGAAAAAGCCAACTTAGCTTAGATTCATGCAGATTTACTTGAATAAATAATTTAAATAATCTAATTTAATAGAATAAACAATTTAAATCTACAGAATGACAATACAGTGTGAAAGAGCCGACAAGCACTTTGTCAGGAACAAATCAATCTGTTTTCCATCTCTAACAGGGTAATCATCCCAATAGATAGAGTGGTGGGAGAAGGCATGATTTATTTTGACTCTATTGTCATTGTTGTAAGTAAAATGGGTAAATAGAGTTAAAAATACAGGAACACGTAAGACTGAAAAATCATTCTCAAAATAGATACACTTTTTCACTGCCTGATCAGAACACATTTCAAAGAGGATCCTCTTGGGATCCACCTTACCTGTTTCTATTCAAGTTTTTAATTAACAACTTCTATTGAAGGCTAGATAGCATGTTGAACAATTTGTGAATTGTTCCTCGATAGGAACAGTAGGAATTGCTTTGGAAGATGAGATCTGATGTGCAAATGATGGAGAGGCTGTTTGAAATCAACAAGAAGAGATACATAAACCATCCAGAGGGAAGTACCATACTTGGGAAGGAACTATTAAATGAACAAAGTAAGAAATAACGGTAAGGTCAGATGGACCACAGACCAAATACATGTGGGTAGCATTGTGCTGTTACAAAAACAGGCAAGTACCCTTCTGCGGTTTTATGGAAGCCACAAGAATGAGCTACTCTCCTGAACTCCGTACTTTTTAGATCCAAAATGCAATATGGTATCTGCTTTTGGGAATCATACCTTTAAAAGTTTGCAGTTAATATGGAGATGTTTTCAATAATTGAAGTTCAGGAAACATGAATTATTAGACTGAAAGAAGCATAATAGTCTTCATCTTTCCTTTACACAGGAAGGAAAAAGAAATAGTCATCCTAACCTGCAGTAAGGGTTGTTTGCCTCAGATGTATGAAAGCTTTTAAGGGCAGCTTAGCCTATGTTGGTTTACATTTGGGCCAAGTATTTAATTCTGCCTTGGAGCCAGGATAAGAACTACCTATTTTTCTGTATCTGCTCAAATGTAAAGGCCACCTGGCCTTTTGGGGAAAAATCCATCGTCTATCCTATATCCTGTTGCTCTTCTACCAGTGACTAGCTCTTCTCCTTGCTGAAAGTCAGAGGTGCAAAACATTAACGAGGCCAGAATATCACAAGAGGACTCACAAGCAAAGCAGAAATCCCACCCATATTGGGAATTTCTGGTTTCGATGAGGGGACCCACCAAGAACCTTTGCTTCTTTTGAGACATCTGCAAGTCCTGCTTTCAGCTATGGTCTCATCACCATTAGTGTTTTATTTAATGGGAATAGAACAGTTATTTCTAGGCCTGCAATGGCAAATTCTTACAGATGCAGAAAGGTGCCATAGAGCCTGTGGCTGACATGTGTGGGCTTTATCTGTTGTTCACACAGCTTCTCTCCCTGGTCTTATCAGCTGTCAGCGTTGTGTATCACTGTAAATCTCACCAACAGCAAGGAGCTTGATTTTTATCTCAAATCAGAAGCTTTGTGTTCCTGCCAATTAAATTTTCATGCAAGTTATAACTGATTTATCAAGAATATCCCAAAAATATCCCAATCTTATTTGCAGTGGATGATACATACTTATGTCACGATGGGGTCAGGTCACAAAACCTGACATTTTATTTCCTTGGAAAAATGCACATCACAAAAAAAAACAATCTCTGCCCCTTGTTTTTCTAATTCTCTGAGTAACAGAGCAGAATTAGCACAAAATCCAAACCTAGCTTTCTATTTTGTATAATACAAAATATGTAATACGGTATAAAATGTATAATACAGTAGCAGCCTACTCAGCATTTCTAAAGTCAATTATTTATTTTAGATCACAGCAGGCTATCAGTGGCCTTATTAGCTTTGTCATGTTGACAGTATACCTCTTTTCAATCTCAGCCACATGTTCTTTACAAGTGTTACCTGGTTACAAGGCCTTGACCAGCTGTGTCATTTAACGAGTTGACAGCATGACACTGGCTTGTTAATATGTGGCTGATATCCTCTGCTCTCTCAGCACACAGAGCAACACCAAGGCATGAAGATCCAGACTGGATCCAGTACACCTGAGCCGGGTGTACCTGCATAGTGCCAGGATTCTTTTGCTGATTTTAGCTATAGGTGTCCCCACATCTTTGTTGCTGCGATGAGCATTTCAGTTTCTCAGAATCATCTCTAATACAAACACAGAAGGAATCCCACTGAAATTAGCGAAGCCGCTCAGATGCTTAAAGTTAAGCGTATAATTATATTCCTGAATCAAGACTTTAATAAGCTAATTAAATTTCATAATTAAAATGATTTTTATAAAGGCAGGACTGTTGTTTGCAAATGCTAACCATTAAATTAAAGAAGAAATAAGTTTTTCAATCTAAGTAATTAAAGAGTTTTATTTTCAAAAGAAAAAAAAATTAATGGAAAAACTGTTTGCCCAACAATTCTTTTTAATAATTCTTTTTTTTTTACTTATTTTTCCTCCCTTTTTTATCTTTGATACAACCCTAATAAGGAGAACAAAGTCATACTGAACTTAGAATCATGCCTTCTGTATATGTTCCAATTGTTCCTATTATTAGAACTGACGGAGATAAAGTGACATCTGAAGTATATACACAGTATATACAAAAGAATCTCTGAGATAAAGATTCTGTGATCCTTAAATACTTTCCAAATGTCTCTGAAGGGATTTAGCTTGAGGGAAGAAAGTTGTCTGAGAAAAGCTATTTCTGATTACACAGATTTCTTTGCCATTTAACAGGGTTCAAATTGAATTGCTGACCTAAAATATTCATTCTCAAAATGACTTCTTAAAAAAAAAATCAAAGTTGTTGATGCTTTCAGTTCTGTTCTCCAAAGATGACTGAATGACTTAAAAAAGTATCTTACACTGTCTGTTTGTTCTAAATAATCGCTTTTAGTAGGATTAGTCACAGCATTAAATTAAGAGAAGGAGCAATTAATTATATTCTTCTGAAATGAAGAAGAGAATAATCTTTGAAATGTTCTCCCTGCCTTCTAACTCCCTCCGTTTGAAATCTGAATTACATTATGTATTTTCAGTTATGGAATATCTTTCAGTTTTCAATTTAAACAGAAGTGGTGGGAATGAGTTTTGCATGGCACAAAATTAATTTGGATTGACTTTCAGGAACACTGGGGAATGCATGGCCAAAATGAAAAGAAATGCTTAATTTCTGAAAACTGCTACCTACAGGGTAAAGCCTTGCTGCTGCATGGAGCTGGGGGTTAGGGAAAGGGTCTGCACCAGAGGGCAATGGGCATGGAACAGGCTGCCCAGGGCAGTGGGCACGGCCCCAAGTGCTGGAGCTCAGGGAGCGTTTGGACAGTGCTCTTGGACATAGAGATTGGATGTTGGGTGGTGCTGTGTGGAGCCAGGGGTTGGACTCAGTGATTCTTGTGGGTCCCTTCCAATTCGGGATATTCTGTAATAAAAGTGTACAAGAACTGCGCGGCAGGAAAAAAAACTTTGAATTTTCTGTGGAAAAAAAGCAGGAGGATAAACTTCCAGAAAAAACAATTGCAGGCAGGCAGCTGAAAGAGAAGGGTATAATAATAAGGATGTATCTGTGCCTCTGTGGTAATCTTGGTGAAAATGACCACACACTATCAGGAAAGACTGCAAGGGCTGTGAGAGCAGAAAACACAATACTGGGAAACTTCAATTATCCATATGTAGGTTGTATAAATGATACACAGAGGCGTTAAGCCTCTTGGAGAGATTAATCTGATAATGCAGAAAAAGAAGAAAACTCTTATTAGGCTGAATCAGGCCCACATCAATAAGTAATTATGCAAGAGCCATGTTCTCTCAATGTAATGTGGCCATAATCAAACCTCCTGCTAGAAACAAAAATGCTATAAAAATCTACTGTATAAGACTTTAATACCAAAAAGGAAGAAACTGTTAAAGAAAATGGAAAAGCCAAAAGGGTGAAATGTTAGCAGACAAGTGTGGAAAGTGCTGAACGACTCCAGGTGAAGGCTTACTGTAGGTGTTTGGCATCTATAAAAAGGACGCTGTTCAACACCGTTTAAATTCCTGTGTGATTTGTGACTACAAAGGAGACGAATAGGCTAGTGATCAAGTCTGCTGATGGCATAGAGCTATTCAGGATTACTGACTGCAAATGACCACACTGCAGAAAATTACTTGTTGATAAATGCTCAGTAACATGCATAGGAAAAAATAACTAAGCATATATCCACGGTGGTGCTCTCTATTGCTGTTCAAGAAAGAAATGTTGAAGTCGTTTTCAGTTCTCTGACAATATTTGCTCCATGTTCATACCTGATCAACAAAAAAAAAGTATTCAAATGTGAAAAACAAAAATGAAAACAATCCCAAAGAGGAATGGCAGAAGATACATAACTGGTGCACCTATATCTTCAGTGCTGATCAAAATCCAGGTATTCTCCATCTCTGGAAGGATATAGATGAACTTTACAAATATCAGAGGTGCAAACTATTTATGTATGAGGACTGGTTAATGGACTGGTGATCTACATCTAAGAAAAAAGTATATAATCATAAATTATCGTAAAAGAAGTGGATAAATCATGCTGCTCCTGAGGGAGGGGTGATAATGTCCTGGGCCCCTCTAATTATATGAGATCAGTGAGTAGATAGATAGTGAATTCCTGTGGCTTCTTGCAACAGGAGAAGATGTGTGGAACCGTTAAGAAAATAGGAATTAAATTGCAGATTCCTTTGGCAGGTGGATTTGAGCAATCAGATGTAGAAGCAAATGCAAGAAAGTGTCCATGGAGGATGAATCCATCAGGCCCAGCCTGGTACTGAGGATGCTCTTAAGCTGCTGACTGCAGGAAGCCAGAGAAGAGGGGGTCACTCTTTTTCCCTTCTTTCTTTCCCAGATATCTGTTGATGACTGCTGCCGCAGCCCTACAGCAGAGAGATGTTTAATCTGACCAAAATGAGTTTCCTCTGCCCTGTATGCAAGCTTCTTTACATGTTGGGGTTTAGAAAAAAATAATTTTCATTGAAAGTACCAGGCATTATGAAAAATACTCCTTCAAGCATATGAATTCTTGTTCTATAGTGCTAGGATGGTGGGAAATCACCTTAAAACACATCAAACAGTAGGAGAAAGGTTGTTCTAGGGGTGCAGTACTGAAGTATCAGCCCCAGCACCATCCACCTGCCTGTGTGATCTGCAGAAAGGGCAGATTTCAACCATCTCTAGCAGAAGGGTGCAGGCTCCTGGGCTGAAATCAGGTTCTTGGGGAGTGTTTGAGCCTCTGTGGCGTCTCTATATCTGACACAGCACCATTACAGCACAATACAGATGGTTCAGTTTAAATAGAACTTCAGTATACAAGGAATTTAAAGTAAAGGAAAAATGTATAATTTTTTTTATAAGCAGCTTGCTTTAGGTGAGTGCGATCGCATGGTGACCATGGAGCCTGCCAGGTTCAAAGCTGTGAGTAGCAATTCACAGGATGATTCATGATTTCTGTACAGCACATTGCTGCCCCACACAGATGTTCTGTTTCATAGAATCATAGGATCCTTAGAGTTGGAAGGGACCTTTAAAGGTCATCTATTCCAACTCCCTTGCAATGAACAGAGATCCTACAGCTAGATCAGGTTGCTCAGAGCCCCATCCAGCCTGACCTTGAGTGTCTCCAAGAATGGGGCATCCACCACCTCTCTGGGCAAGCTGTGCCAGTGCCTCAGTACCCTCTCTGTAGAAGACTTCTTCCTGATATCTAACCTAACTCTACCCTCTTTAAGCTTGAAACCATTTCCCCTTGTCCTATCACTATAGACCCTGCTAAAGAGTCTATCCCCTTCTTTTCTGTAGCCTCCCCCTTTAGATACTAGGAGGCCGGTCTCAGATCTCCCCAGAGCCTTCTCTTCTCCAGGATGAACAGCTCCAGCTCTCTTAGCCTGTCCTCATAGGAGAGGTGTTCCATCCCTTGGATCATTTTTTGGCCCTCCTCTGGACACACTCCAACAGGTCCATGTCTCTCCTGTATTGAGGACTCCACATCTGGATGCAGTACTCCAGGTGAGGCCTCACCAGCACAGAACAGAGAGGCAGGATCACTCCCTTGCCCTGCTGCCCACACTGCTTTGGATGCAGTCCAGGATACGGTTGGCTTTCTGGGCTGCGAGGGCACACTGCTGGCTCATGTCCAGCTTGCCATCCACCAGTATCCCCAGGTCTTTTCCAGTAAGGCTGCACTCAATCCTTTTATCCCCCAGCTTGTATTGGTAGTGGATGTTGCCTCGACCCAGATGCAAGACCTTGCAGTTGGATTTGTTGAACATCATGAGGGTTGTGCATTTTTAAACATAATGCATCATCTGTAGCTTTTAAAATGATCTGACAAATTTATCTTGACAACACCAAAACTTTACTCAGCATGAGATTTTATTAATAAGCTGTAATTTCTTAAATGGCACTTGATGCCTTTTTAATTAAAAAGGCCATGATGTTTCAATGTCAAAGTCTTGACTAGTGCTCAGGAAGACCTGAACTTTTTTGGAACTGATTTCTGTTCATCTCATCTCCAACAAGTGAAACCTCCAGGCAGAGCAGCTGAATAACTAAATGTTAAAAGGCCCTATTCCTTTAAAGCTTGCCTTTTGATCCTCACATTGCTGCCGAGGCTCTGAATGCAACATTCAGGGCAAGCAGAGTGTTTTCCTATCTCAGCTGGATTTCACACTGTTATTCTTTTAATTGTAAAGAGTCCCTTTTTCTGAGGCAAAGTGGATTGGATGGTGAATGGCTGTCATGACAGACACAGACAGGCTGCACATACAGCACTTCTGATGGTATTTCCTATAGTTACCTCTCCTGAAAGAGTTGAAAGCTTGCACCTGTTTTTCTCCCCCTTGAAAGAACAAGGTTTTTTGTGCGAAAACCAGCACCTCAACAGTTGAACAAAAAAAAAGCTGGTTTATTATTATAACCTGAAGTGGTTCTTGTAGAAGTATCTGCACAGGCATTTTCACTGAGGAACATAAAAGTTTGGATAATATGTCTAAATCTATTGCTTTTTTTTTTTCAGCATCTTTAATCTTTGCCCTTTTCTTTCTAACACTATTCTAAGGCTGTTCCATATTTCAGATTCTTATGTTCTGTTTCAGATTCTCATGTCTCATGTAACATCATTCATTTGGCACAGCTGAGATGTTGCTGAAGACCCTCCTGTGCACCAGGACCTGACCAACCTCAGCGCCTGCTGTGACCTACTCCACAACTACATGGCCTGAGAGCAGATACCAACCTGCAGAGCTGCCCTTAGGCAAATTCCTGCCAAAACACAAGGCCGATTGCCTTATTCAGGACAATTTTTTATCAAAATTAGAGTTAACCCTCAACTAAATTCTTGCTCCAGCAAAGATGTGCAAATTGAGTTTCACCACTGTAACTATGAGGTGATCTCCTTGCCATGCATATTTGTGTCATGTGTGTAGTTATCCAGTAAGAGTGGGATTTCATATTTGTTTCTGTGAAAAATGCATGTTAATTACAGAAGTACACAATTGTTAATTGGCCAAGAGTCTTTCACTTGTATGTTCACGATCTAGATCTATCCAAAACCAGTTGTGGTCATTCATTTTTCCTTCTCTGTTTTTGATGCCTGTCAGTAAAGGATGAGAAGTGGGCAAGCAGGTTTAACTTAGCCTTCCTTAAATGGATATTATCAGCATAATCTCTAGCATGGCTATTGCAGAAACCATGTGTAGCCTCAGTATATGGCTTCCTGGTCAGAAGTGCTTCTTTCAGGCTACAGATGAGCATTAAGCAAGGATAAAAAAGCAGCAGGTTTCTTTGCTAAGTAACTTTGTGCTGAGAAAACGTGGCTGTTGTGATGTTTACTGCTGATCTGAAAGATGTTGCTTGTTTCAACATGCTGAAATGAATTTCTAAATTCTAATGTGCTTTTAAAATAAGTCAGTGTGTTATGAACTCCTGTCACAGATTAGAGATAGTACAATAGCACAGAGCACAGTAGAAGATAAATGATGTGCTCCTGTGGTGCAAGCCACCAGCTGCCAGAGTGCCAGAGCCAGTCCCTGTCCTTACCTCTGTATTCATTAGTGTCCTGAGGGATGCTTATTCACCTTATCTCTTCTGTTCTAGTGAGTCTCCATTTTTCAACAGAAAAGAGGTGTCTGCAAGCCATAAAGAAGATGGCTCGCATCTGGAGAATAGGAGGCCAGATAATGACATATGTGTGGGCAGTAGAGCACAAGCAGAGATCCAAAAAGCAAGATGTCTTTGTTCCTTGGAGTCCTTCACCTCCTTCCTGATCCTCAGGTCCTCCTGGTGCACAGGGAATACACAAATCAATTTTCAGGAGGACATACAGCTGACATTGAACCAGTCTTGCTTTAAGTGGGGTAGGACTTGAGAGGCTCACAGGAAAGTACAAAGCTCATCCTGCAGAGGGGAGAAAAGCTGTCATGCACAGTGACAGATAAATCTCTGAGATGGTCTCAGTTCTCAGGATCACTTCACTCAGTATTCAATTTGATTGATCAAGAAGAGCTAATTATATCCTGCAATTACAATGCTCAGTTGAATGAATTAAACAGGAAAAAGAAAGTTGAAATAAAAAAACAGTGTGGCTTTCTGAAACACATTTCCAACTTTTTTCCACATTGAAAACAAAGTTTTCAAAATGCAGCAGCTTTTGAAGTGCTTGTTAAAGCTGTGCTGCCCATGTCTCATTGATCCAAAGCTGTCAGAATTTGCTATTCAGAATTAGGGCAAGCAACTACACAGCTCCCTATGGCTGCAGATACTATTTGTGATTGCAGCAGAGGGGTGATCTGATTTCGTACCAGAAGGAATTAGCTGTCAGACAGCAACTTAAAATAGATGATCACCCAAAACAAGGAGCTTGCTGCAAACCTCAAGACAAAAGCAGGATAGGCCACTCTGCAAAAAAAAGGGCAATGCGTGCACCCTGACCACACACAGCAGGCAGCAGTGATGCCCTCATGAGACTGGGCTGAGGTACCACCATGTTTTTAAAGAAGGGATTTTGGCTGAGCTGATACAACATCACCATCCCGAGCTAGGTGTTATTCATTCATACACTGACCATGCAAATTTGTGTGTGATTGCAGAAAATAATGAAGTGTGGAAGATCTGGGGAAATATCTCGATTGAAATGCACAATGAGCACTTCAGGGTTTTCTGCCTTTTGAAAGCTCAGTGCCTTTGAAAATCCTTCCTAAAGCTTTTTATAGCCCTGGGTTTATTTTGGAGGAATGGGGGGAGTATGAGGAGGAGCCTGCTTTGAAATTCCCAGGTTCTGTAACTTTTCTTCTTTCATTTTGTTCTTAAAATACATTTCTATTGAAATATTTTTTCTAGCGTTATTACCTCTGACTGAGCACATTTTAGCACACCGATCCCCTTTAATAAACAGCTGCCAGCTGTGTTTTACTGCTTTTAAATAGGTAAAATACATTTGGAAGTGGATTGCTAGATTATTTTTTATGTGTGTATTAAAAGTCTTTGTTACTCATTTATAACTACATCATCATTCATGTCAGCTTGTTCTGGCAAAATTTACTGTACTCTGCTACTTGTTGTAACATACCATGGGAAGTAATTGAAAGATGGACTGTTTTATTGCAGCTCTCTTTGTCATCTTATATAAAACTGGCTATACCAGATAGGCAGTCTTTTACAGGAATTACTGGGTGTGTAGGGCCCTCTTGGCAGGGACACTAACTCATGACACTGCCATAGTAGAGGTCTTTTTCATTGCCTCGTAATCATCACAGTCGACAAAGCAGATAAATATTTGCCTCCATATATGTCACTGCATGAAACCCCCTAAAAACAGATTAAAGAGTGAACTCTACATGTATGTTTGAGCTTGAATTGCTATTCCCCTGCCAGCAAAAACAGTTAGAAGGATTTAATAACCCATTCAAATCTGTAGAATAAAAGAGCATAGCACAGAAAACTGACGCAGTGACCACTGGTCTACTGAGAACATGTTTGTTAAATCCAGCATGAAGTAACAATGCTTTTATGTATAGGTCTACCTTTTGCAAAGAAGTTCAGATTCATTATCTGATTTTTAAAGATAAAGAAGCAGAGGTTATTAAATTTGCTTAAGGTAGTGTGAAGCAAATATTTGAAAGAAAAAAGAATTCCAAGTGACATCGCTGCTTTGCTAATGATTATTTACATACATTGTTGATAATTTTACTTTCTGCCTTTGTTTATGTGGGTTTGTGAATCAGCAAGTCAGAGATCAAACCTGTTTTATGGGAAGTATGCCCCTGTATATTCTTTATGGGCCTGTCAGTAGCAGATCATGTCATCTTTTCAAGAGTAGCATGAGACCACACAGTAATGGGAGGTTTTTTAATGTAGCTTTAATTCAGTTTGGATGTAATATCTGTAATCACATTTCTGCTACTTCCTCCCATGGAGTTCACGTTGGCTGTATCATATATCTTGTGTTTTCAGGTGGGGAAGCTGGAGGAGCTAATCAGCATCCTCCATCAGTAATCACTGCCTCTGTGGTGTTCTGTTTTTCCCCCTAAGTGTTAGCATCATTGTGCAAGTGAAAGTTTCTCAGTCACAAAACAGTGATGCCATTCTGATCTGACAAGGCTGTTGCCTTCAGTTCACACCATTTTCCATGCCAAAGAGGACTCGATAGTGTTTTACTATTTTTTTAATACAGCTTCAGGTTGTGATAAACAACAGGAGCAGCACATTGCAGGTCTGAGCTTCTGTGTCATGTCTTTTCCTGCTGTTCAACAGGTTCCTAACCCAGAGCACACACCAGAAAAGTACATTTGATCATTGCTGCCGATCCCTGCCCTCAAGCACACCTCGTGTTTATTTTTTCTGGAAATCAACCCAATTATTTTAACTGATCCTCGCTATTCCCCTTTGAAGGGTTTCACTGGCTCCACTGGATAAGTGGAGCATTCACTGGATAAGTGGAGCTCAGCATCTCCAGTTCATGACACTACCAGATTTCTTCTAATTCTAATACCCCAGGTCTGCTTGATTCAGGCCAGGTACTTCTACAGTAGAGCCATATCACCTTGAGCTAAAGGTACACGAGGGAAATGCTGGCCTTCAGCTTAATGGGAACTCCTCCAACTGCTCTCCTAAGCAGAGGTTAGTCCTCATTTACTTCCTCTTGTCATCTTTGCTTTTCTGAGCTAGATTTTAAAACAGAAGAGTACAATTTTTCTGGCCACATTTAGGCCTCTAGAATGTAGATGTGCTAGTCTTACTCTGTGCTCTGAATTGCCTACAGAGTTAATGGCAAGAAATAGATCCTTTAGAGGATGAATCCTGAAACATGCCTTGAACAAGTGCTGGAGATAGAGAGCTCATGTTCTGCACATGCTCTTCTCTATCTATTGCTGGCAGAAGGAGTTTGGAGAGGAACTCAACCTCGGACACCGGGTCTTGGATGCTTCAATTAGGAAAGATGGATCCTACATAGGATCTAAGAATGGAAAAGAGGAACAAGAACCACAGTAAAGCCAGACAGATTCTTCCCCAGACACCTACTGGCCAAGCAGTGCCACCTATATCTCTGTATTTTGCAGAAGATGTCATTGTTAAGTTGGAAAAAAGACAAGAAGCAGCAACTTAGCCTTCATGGTTTTGGCTGAGATAGAGCTAATTTTCTTCCCAGTAGCTGGTAGGGTGCCACATTTTGGGTTTAGGATGAGAATTATGTTGATAACACACTGATGCTCAGGTATTGCTGAGCAGGGCATACAGAGCCAAGGACATTTCAGTTCCTCACACTGCCCTGCCAGTGAGAAGTGAGGGGGCGCAAGGAGCTGGGAGGAGGCAGAACCAGCACAGATGACCCAAACTGGCCAAAGGGACATCCGTACCATATGGTGTCATGTGATAACTGTAAAACTGTGAGGAGTTGGCCAGGGGGGCTGCCACTGCTCAGGGACTGCCTGGGCATTGGCAACTGGTGGTGAGCAATTCTTCTGTGCATCTGTTGCTTATTTTGTTGTTGTTGTTGTTTTCTTTCTTACTTATCTGAGCACATGAGCTGTTGCATTTTTTCTTCTCAATTCTGAATAAAAGGTCTGTAGTGCTCAGCTGCCTGGTGGGTTAAGCCACAACACCAATTCTGCTCTTCTGAGGTGTAAAGATGCTTCTTTACAGCATCTGCCACACCAAAGCTTATGGCCATTCACCTGCCCAAGGGGCACTCTCAAAAAGGCTTATAACACCATCCTTGATCTACCAATGATGATCACCTTTACAGATAAAGCCAATGCCTCCTTGCTCCTTCTGATTTGCTGCTCCCCAAAAAACTCCCAAGCGTGGGAGATTTCTCAGTTTTCTCCACATACACTCCATACAATGATCCTAATTTCTTCCGTGGACCCCTTGGAAACCATCCATATACACCCTGGGATCCATGAGCATACCCTGGGGTCCTCTGTTCTGTGCTTGCATGTTAAGCACTGTCACATTGTGTTTCATGCAGTGCCGTGAAGTTGGCGCGGTGGCTGCAGCGAGTGATGCTCACATCCCTACAGCTAAGAAACTGTGAGCAAGCACTGTTTATCTTCCTCTGGCATAAACAGGTTCGATGAGGATGAGTCTATCATAAAAGACTTCTGCCCACTGGGTAAATGTCTTTCCTCTAATTGTCTGCTAATTGGCAAAGAGCTAATCCCACTTATTATCAAAATTCTTTCTCCAGAGAAAACTCAGCCAAGAGCTTCATAAATCCTTTTCCCTCATCCTTTTCAATTTTAAAAGCTATTCCAGTATCATTTGGTGGCTATCACCTACGGAGGTGTTCTGTTTCAGTTAATCAGCTCCTGCAAGGTTATATATGATATCCAAACGTGCGTTAGTCAGCATCTTGACTTCTGTCTTAATTAGCGTTTGCTGGCCTAAAATTGTCATTTACCATAGGCGTTTGTACTGACCTCTCAAATTACGATCACCCATTAAGTTAAACATGGAAGAAATCCATTGGATCATTTATCCTTTCCACCAAAGCGTATTATTTGTGATGTGTGGCAGGGAAGTCAAGTGTAGGGTATGATTAAGAACACTGCAGCTAACTTGTCTTTGAAATGTAAATACAATTAATGAGCGTACCTGTCCTCCCCTGGGTCTGCCTTTGTCTGCTTCATCCTTCTGACTTCTTTGTTTCTTCTCTTTGATTGGGTTCTTGACTTCCTTGCCTGCCTCCCCACTCAAGATTGAAAACAATTTTTTGCAAAAGAATTCCCAGTGACTAAAATTACTGGAAATATTTCACATATTTCTCAAAATGCTTGTTGTACTTTAATATACCTTTAACATCTAATTGTGACCAGGACTATGCTAAGTGTCCCTTTCATAATTTGGCACCACAAATAATTTCACATGAACATAGTAAACATAGCTGGACACCAGTTTGCTTGTGGTGAAAGCCTCTATTGGCAACAGTAAGCTGTAGTACAACCATATCCATTCATTGGCTGTCACAGACTTCCAAATAACAGCAGGGACACTAGGAAACTGAAGACAAGCTTTGGGCTGGGAAGCACTGACTGTGCCAGGACAGGAGGTCCTGACACTGTTGGCTGTAGAACAGCGAGCTTTGCCGGATGCAACAGCCTGGAGCTCTGGGGAGGAGGAGAAATACTGGGGATACCTGAGGATACTGTGTTTTAGGGCAGGGATGGGGGGTGTTCCAGCACCTCCACCCGGAGAAACACACACAGGCCACTGATGTCGGTTTGATTTGGACAATGAAAGCAGTAGTTAAGACCTTCAGCCTTCTTTCACTTGTGTTACCTTATGTCTGACTCATACTTGCGAGGTTCCAAACCCATCTCCACTGAAATACTATCAAATAATTGATGTAATTTTTTCCTTGCTCAAGGGATTTTGAAACAGAGTATATCATTTCTTCCAGAAGTTCAGTACACACACTGTACACAAACAGAAGAAAATCTGTTATAAGGATGTTTACTAGCTAATTGGCTCATTTTTCAGACAAGAAAATCATCCACTGCTTTAAAAAAATTTATATATCAAATGTGTTAGGCTTGATTGTCCTAATTAATTTGGACAGAAAATAATTTCAATTTTGATGACAGGAAAAAAAAAAAGTCAGTTCTTCAACATATTGAAGTTAATGGCAATCTCCTTAATCTTGGAATCATAGAATGGCCTGGGTTGAAAAGTACCACAATGATCATCTAGTTTCAACCCCCCTGCTATGTGCAGGGTCGCCAACCACCAGACCAGGCTGCCCAGAGCCACATCCAGCCTGGCCTTGAATGCCTCCAGGGATGGGGCATCCACAACCTCCTTGGGCAACCTGTTCCACTGTGTCACCACCCTCTGTGTGAAAAACTTCCTCCTAATATCTAATCTAAACCTCTCCTGTCTCAGTTTAAAACCATTCCCCCTTGTCCTATCATCCACCCTCATAAACAGCCGTTCCCCCTCCTGTTTATATGCTCCCTTCAAGTACTGGAAGGCCACAATGAGGTCTCCCCAGAGCCTTCTCTTCTCCAAGCTGAACAAGCCCAGTTCCCTCAACCTTTCCTTTCCTCATAGGAGAGGTGCTCTAGTCCTCTGATCATCTTTGTAGCCCTCCTCTGGACCCGCTCCAGGAGCTCCACGTCTTTCCTGTACTGGGGGCCCCAGGCCTGGACGCAGTACTACAGATGGGGCCTCACAAGAGCTGAGTAGAGGGGGACAATCACCTCCCTCTCCCTGCTGGCCACCCCTTTTTTAATGCAGCCCCAAACACAGTGGGCCTTTGTGAAACCAATTCCTGACACGTAACTCAGATGACATACTATTCATTGATTAGTCTGCAGAGCATACGGATGGTAAAGGCCGATTTCTTTTGCATGCCTACATATTCGCTTTCCTTCCCTCCACAGGAAAAACAAAGAAGCACTGAGACTTTCCTGGTCTAGTATTAAACGTGGAGGTTGGTGACCCTGCCTGTGGCGGGGGGGTTCGAGATTCATGATCTGTTGTAAGAATACTTGGATAACAAGGGATATAATTGCTTCGACTGAGCAATCCAGGCTGTAACGGTCAGCGACCTTGGAGTGTTTTAGAGGGGGGTGGCAAACAGGGAGCTGGCAGCCAACAGTGAGAATGTTTCTGATACTGTAGAAGATTTATAGTTTTTCTCTATGCACCAATCATAGAATTGTTTTTGCCTACTATTTGTTAGATAAGCAGTGTAATTTTAGCCCACTATATAAGCTTGTGTGTGTGGCTATTTTTATCCCTTTGCTCTTCACTATATAAGTGTGGATTTTCTCAATAAAGTTGAGCATGATGATTTAATCATATTGATACCTGTCATGACTCTGGAACCTTTCTCCTCGTCAATGATCCTTGGGGTCCCTTCCAACCCAGGCCATTCTGTGATTCTGTGATTTCAAGAACTAGAAGAACATTTCACTGTCATCTTCAGACAACTTTTATTTAGCAGGCTACAATTTGGGGTTTTGTTTCGGATCATTGACTGAAATCCAATGCAATAAATCCATACAGTGCTAATTGTTAGTGCAGGCACAAAGCATTAAGCAAGAAGGATTAAAGACTTTTCAGGCATACCAGAGCTCTTTCCAACAAGACAAATTGCAGCTATTATTTTATATCAATGAACTGTAATAATCTTGAATTGCCTGCACTGATAGGGAAATTTGTGATAATGACCTCTTCTCTTATCTATCTTACCTTCTAACCTGCAATAATCAGGTCACTCCTTTGGTAAAGGAGGGAACGTTCCTCACATCTGCCTTGCTAATATGAATGTATTCAATAAAATAAACTTTAAAAATCAGTCTTCCAAACAGCTGATATTTTTATTCTGATTAATGCTAAAGCAGTGTTGTTTACCATGGATACCTAAAAAAAAAATCCCATGACTTTAAGAATTATATTTCTTGCAGGAGTTAACATTTAGATTTCAGAAACGGGAAAAGGAGAAGCCCGATTGTACCACTCACCTTTTTGCAGCTGATCTTTGCAGACCAGAGAAAGTTTAACTAAAGTAGTTCCCATCATCTTTGGTTTCTTGATCTTTTTTTTATAAAAAAACTTTCACCTCTGACTTTCTGTGCTAGCATGAAGCTGACTCCTATGCAACCTCTTAGGCTGTGCAGAGTTTTAAGTCCCACCTGGGTAGGAGCAGTTTTCAGTTCTCATTTTGAACTAGCGGGAGGTGACGCTGGATGAAAGCAAGGCTAATCCTCTCAGCATGCAACTCAGAAGCAACTCTAAGCAGATCTCAAAAGATGAAATCAGCTGAAGAAACATCACCTGGAAGCCCTGTGCTATTCAGTGTTTAGAAGTCTTTCTGACTGCCTCTCCTGCTAGGTGTGTGACGCAGGTGTGCGACGCAGGTGTGCACTGCTCAGCATATGTCTTCCTGAAGAGTGCTGTTGTACATTTGCACGCATACAGGAGGCAGAAATACCCACACCGAGATGCTTCCTCACCACACAAAGGTTCTGCTTTTGTGGTAGACACATTAGGCTACCATGTAATAGCACCATGTAAGTGGACAAATCAGCAGAAGTCTCCATTTTTTCCTGGTAACCACCTGCTCATACAGTCCCATCAACAGGCTCTGCAGGGCAGCAGTCACAGTGCCAAATATGCTGGAGTTCAAGAAGCATTTGAATACCACTCACAGATGTAGGGTCTGGATTTTGGGTGATGCTGCGTGGAGCCAGAAGTTGGATTTGATGATCCTTGTGGTTCCCCTCCAACTCAGGCTATTCTGTGTTTTGATGACTACCTCTAAGCACACATGCTGAGAAATGTTTGCGTTGAAAAATCCTACCGCTTACTAGTTGTCCTGGACACAAATGCACTTCTTCTCTTAAAAATACAGGCACTGTACGAGACATGTACAGACTTATGAGATTCTGTGCCTGCGTATTTAAGTTTGTGTGTTCCAGGTTACGGCATGTGAAGAAGCAGGATCAACAGAAAGAAACAGCAGCTTCCTGGAACAGCATCAGCCATTTTCTCCACCACTGATCATTACCCTTTTTTTCCCCATCCTTGATTACTTGTCCCAGGTGAGGTAGAGCACAACAAAAATGAAACCACTCAACTAGATGAAGCACAGCCACACAGTTATGTTGGGATATTAAACTTCCACATTGAGCAAGTGAGGTCTTTTGAAGCAACAATCCATTGTCTCCAACTGACATATCTTCTCTCTCCTCTCCACATCAATACTGCTTAATTCATGAGAACGATTCACAGAGCAGGATGTTAAACCACAGATGATACAATTTTAAAACACAGTAATAGATAAGTGATGAAGAACAGAAAGCTGCTTTAACTCATAGAAAATCAGGATGGGAATAGGGAGGCAGGTGTCACTGAGTTTTCCAAATCATGATGCCTTTCATACCCTTTCCATTACACTCTTTCCACAGACAATGGGACAATGGATTAAAAGTAAAAGTCAGCAAATATTTGTAAATGGTGTCACTTAGCCCTGTCATGACTTCCTTGAGTTACAGGGGCAATAAGCAAGTCTTGTTTGGTTTTGAAAATGGATACAGACTAGCCTCCTGAAGAGCAGGCAATCAGTACATGTAGTAATTATGCCCCCTTTCCCAGTCCTGTGCTCTCTCTTGTAAAATATTTGAGCATTTATCTCCACAATTACTGACTCTGCTAACTTATTACAGCATTAACAAAACGAGTTTTCTGGGATCTCCACCAGTCAGTCTGGACTCTCACAGTGCTGCAGATTTGTGGCACAAGAGCATAGGGAAGAGAAAGTCCATCCTCTAGACTTCCTCAATCACAAAACCAGTTCAGCATAAGGCACACTAGCACTGAACAGGAAGGTGTGTATTAACAGAACACACATGAATGCTCAAGCTTCCAAAGACTATGAATGAGGAGAGGTGACTGGAAATTTAATTCATTTCTATATAATATTTTTTTCCAAGTATCTAGCAGTTGTCTAAATCAAGACAAGTGAAAGTGACAAATAGCATTAATTTAGTCAATGTTAGGGAACCATAGTACATAGGAATAACATACGAAAGACCTGCAGAACAAATTGGTATAGCTTCCTTTCCTTTGATGTTTCCCTGAAGACTTACACTAGGGAGTATTGCCCCACTTTTCTGAAAGAGTTTACATCAAAGTAAATGAATGCATATACCTGGTTTAAGAGTTTAAGGTAATCATCTACACGGCATAAAACAGTAATTCAGCATTTAATCTGTTGTTCACATTCTTTTCTTTCACTTCTTAGAAAGATGTACTTGTTAAAATTTGAAACCTTACCACTGATTCTACCAGAGTCAAAGGAATAATCTTTACCTGAGCAACTACGTGCGTTGGAGCTAACATGAAAGTGTCAGCTGGCATGTGGTCTTACTTTATATGGGCATATTCCTTTTAAGCAAAAGTTTGATGCTGTCCAACTGACTTACAAGCAAAAGTATTACTCAGCTAATTTCAACACAACTGCTTACAAATGCGAGTCAGAAAACACTGTGTCACCACATCACTGACAACAGTGTGGCTAAAACAAAAAAAAAACAAAAACAGACAAACAATGAGATATGAGTAGGCAAAATATATACATACATGCTCAAACAGCCATTTACAACATGGATACGTGTCTTGCTAACAGCTCTGGCCCTGAACAATTAAAATTCTTAAAGCAAGCTTACAAATACTACAAGTAGACTGCCATCTTATCCATCTTCAGAGGCAATCTTTTGCCTTTCTGAAAGCACAAAGTATTTTCCATAGATCTACTGATGCTGTTAAACAATCCACCTGGTTTCCAAACCTGAACACTGTTCTTTAGTTCATCATGGTTTATATCCATAATGAAATAAAATATTTGACTTTAAACTAGACCCACATGCCAACAGACACGGACAGCAGAAAACTAACATGGCATACCTATGATACAACATTCTGTATACAGCTTCAGGTATCAGGCTTAGAACATCATGTCGTCTAGCCCGTCCTCCATAAATTTCTTGTAAATTGCCATAAACTTTGCTACAAATGCTTCAAGATGATAAATGGCTTTGCTGCCCAGCTGCAAGCGGTGTTCATAGAAGGCTGCCATCTGTGCAACTTCTCCTTTCAGTTGTCCATCACAGTTATTCAAGAGTTCTGTTAGGAGACCCTAAAAGGCAAAAACAAGGCAATATTTAATAAGTTTTATACTTTTAGTTAAGAGAATAAACTCAGTTTTCCAGAAATAGCCAAGCAACAACCACCAGCTCAGTCAGAAATCTAACAGAAAAGATGTTCAAGAATCATCATTACATCATGTGTCAAATGAAACTAGATTTATAAAACTGAGTCTCTTCACAGTATTCTTGCTGGATAAGTAATTCACACCAAAGCAGCAGGTAGCTATTATACTCTCAGAGAAAACAAAAATAATTCAACTACTTATGCATTAATAAACGGAATAAATTAACATCATCTTCAAATACTACAACATATACTTGCATACAGGCACATGACCATAAGAATTATAGATAAAGTTGGCTAAAATTGCTTATTTCCTATTTCCACTCTTCATGAGGTTACTGGTCACAGAGAGTAATAACCTACTCAAAATAAGGTTTTACAAAGATGATCAGGGGGCTGGAGCACCTCCCCTACAAAGAGGGGCTGAAGGAGCATGGCTTGTTCAGCCTGGAGAAAAGAAGGCTGCAGGGTGACCTCATTGCAGCCTTTCAGTACCCAAAGGGAGCCCATAAACAGGAGGGGAGTCAACTCTTTGAAAAGAGTAGATAGCAGGACAAGGGGAAACGGTTTTAAGTTGAGGGAGGGAAGATTTAGGTTGGATGTCAGGGGGAAGTTCTTTACTATGAGAGCGGTGAGGTGTTGGCACAGGCTGCACAGAGAGGCTGTGGATGCCCCATCCCTGGAGGTGTTCAAGGCCTGGTTGTATGGGGCCCTGGGCAGCCTGGTCTAGTATTAAATGGGGAGGTTGGTAGCCCTGCCTGTGGCGGGGGGGGGTGGAGCTTGATGATCCTTGAGGTCCCTTCCAATCTGGGTCATTCTGTAAGGAAAAGGCTTATTTAAAGCTTATGTATAGATGCATATATGGACACAAGATACTTTACAATACTCATGAGAAAAAAAATGCACTTCTAGATGCAAGAAAATCTCTGCAAATCTCTATTAAAACTTGGGATTAAGCAAGAAGTATCATGAGCACGTTTGAAGTTGAGGAAGGAAGAATGGTCTTCATGCTGAAGGTGTACTCTAATGAGAGGACAATGCAGGATGCACTAGCCCACCATCAGCAAGGAAGATTAAAGCAAAATAAGTACTGTGACTGTCACAACGCAAAAGTCAGTTAATATGACCCAAAAAACCCATACTGTCTTGTAATGATGTCTGATGGCAATGTCCAGCCAGGGCAGTTGAAAACATTAGCTGCTCTTCCCCACCCCCCCCTTTCTTCCAGCATCTGCCTAATACAAGAACATGCACATCCCATTTAGTGGGAGGTTTTTGTGGGTTTGGAAACCTGCTGCTCTGGTTTCCTTCACTGAGATTCAGGATATAGCAACTACTGAATATTTCACAACATTTTTACCAAAAAGAACAAACTTGATCAAATTTAGTCCATAAAGTACACCCATGCTTCAATACAGAAACAGCTTAGAAATCTTCAGGTAGACAAAGCATGTCCTCCTTCATTTTTTACTCAGCTTTGCCATAAATGACACAGTAAGTTTTAGTAAATCACTCAGAGACATCTGAACAAGGAAACCTGAGAGGGAAAACATCTGGTGTATGTATAAGTTAGAGAACAGAGTGTTCCTGCCCTCAAAAGCTACACAACTCAATCAAGATCCAAACATACGTAGCTATGAACGTTACAGTCCACTAGATCTACTCAGGATAATTAGAATTGAATGTTATGTATCTACATGTGCAGGAACAAGGTCTTTAGCCACTGCTTCAAAGCAATGACTTGGACTATTTTGGTTACTTAGTAGAAAGAAACACAAAAGCATCATAAAGTCACTCACATCCATTTGGAAAGGACAAAGCTTTTCTTCAACATCTGGATGATTTTAATAATCTTAATTTTTAAAAAATATCAGTGTTAATATCTATACTACAGTTAAGAGCTACAATACCTTCATTATAATCTCAGGAGGAATGCAGTGTGTCAGGAGTTCATAGAGCCGTCCACGAACCTCTAGAAGTCTGTTAGAGTGACAATGAAATACCAGATGTATACCACAAAGCATACTCATTTGCACTACTTGTGAAGTATGTCATAGAGCAGGAGAAAAAAGCAACCCAGGCAGAGGGTTCTTTTGTTGTCGATTTTAAAACCAGAAGCATTGCATCTTGGATAGTTTCAACTCAAATAACACATCACCTTTCGTTCAAAACAGTAAGATATAGTACATATAGTATATTTACATACATTTGTAATTTACAGCTAGCATTGAAGCTATAAGGCTATCAGAATTTGTCTCAGGCTCTTCTTCCTTTAATTCCACTTCCTATTTAATTTCTTATTATTTACACTTAATATTAGTAGAAGAGTCTACAAAAGATTCTACATGTATGAGACATGAGCTGGACTAATATAGAGGGCATCTCCCACTGTTCTTGAAAAAGAAATCACTGATTTATTATCTCACATTAAGTTACTTCACAAAATCATGTTATGACAGGTGGTAAAACAGAAGCCTTAAACATAGAAAAATAAAAAGAAAGCAAACAGCATAGCACTAACTAAGCTTATGCTCACTTTTGAATACAAAGCTGCAACAGATTGCACAGAAAATGCAGAGAAAGTGATAGTTCATCATTAGACTGAAGGAAACAAAGATCACTTCGATTTAACCAAAGAACTGAACATAGAGGTTAAAAGAGACCTAAAAACCTCATGAACATTCAAGACATTCCATCTCTGATGCTTAAGATTACTGTAATTTACACTCTTTATTTATTATTTATGAGCTTTCCTACCGTGACAATCAGAAAAAGGGCTATTCCTTTCTTCCTTTCAGGTCCTTCTGTATCTCCCCACTCTGTTCTCTCTAAACATCATTCTTTTCATACAGGTAAAGTTCTCCATTCTTAACCATTTTCGGCCAACTTCTGCAGACTCCAGCATTCACTTAAAACACTTCTCAGTGCAATACTTAGAAATAAATATAGCATTCCAAAACAAGTCTCACTAATAATACATAAACAGCAGAGACTTACTACAGTTTCATGAGGGCTGTTTGTAATCTTGTACATCCATCTACTAAATTATGAAGTTTAGTGAAATGCCAGAAAATTACAGATTACAAGAAATGCAATACTTCCTGTCCTGTCCAATATCTTTACTGATGACCTGGATGAGGGCATTGAGTGCACCCTCAGTAAGTCTGCAGATGACACCAAGCTGGCTGGAAGTGTCGATCTGCCTGAGGGTAGGGAGGCCCTACAGAGGGATCTGGATAGGCTGGATAGCTGGGCTGAAGCCAATGGGATGAGATTCAACAAGACCAAATGCCGGGTCCTGCACTTTGGCCACAATAACCCCAGGCAACGCTACAGGCTTGGGGCAGAGTGGCTGGAAGACTGTGTAGAGGAAATGGACCTGGGGGTGTTGATTGATGCTAGACTGAACATGAGCCAGCAGTGTGCCCAGGTGGCCAAGAAGGCCAATGGCATCCTGGCTTGTATCAGAAATAGTGTGACCAGCAGGAACAGGGAAGTAATTGTCCCCCTGTACTCAGCACTGGTGAGGCCGCACCTCGAGTACTGTGTCCAGTTTTGGGCCCCTCGCTGTAAGAAAGACATCGAGGCCCTGGAGCGTGTTCAGAGAAGGGCAACAAAGCTGGTGAGGGGTCTGGAGCACAGGTCTTATGAGGAGCGGCTGAAGGAGCTGGGATTGTTCAGTCTAGAGAAGAGGAGGCTCAGGGGAGACCTTATTGCTCTCTATAACTACCTGAAGGGAGGTTGTAGTGAGCTGGGGGTCAGCCTCTTCTCTCGTGTGACTAGTGATAGGACTAGAGGGAATGGCTTCAAGCTGCGCCAGGGAAGGTTCAGGCTGGACGTTAGGAAATACTACTACTCTGAAAGGGTGGTCAGGCACTGGAATGGGCTGCCCAGAGAGGTGGTGGAGTCACCGACCCTGGAGGTGTTCAAAGAACGTTTGGATGTTGTGTTGAGGGACACGGTTTAGCGAGAACCATTGGTGATGGGTGAATGGTTGGACTGGATGATCCTGTGGGTCTTTTCCAACCTTAGTGATTCTATGACTTAAAAACGCAGTATCTTTAGCACACAGCATAAAGCAAACAAACAAGTGCAATTTATAGCTCTGAGTATATTCATCTACCTTTGCGGTGTCTGTTGACTGACAATTGCATTTGCAGTTTCTCTCAGATAAATTTCCCAGTCCATCTCAGGAATGTCTTGATCAGCACTGAAAGGATACCTACATCGAAAGCAAACTTTGTCATCTGGTCTAACAATGATACAGAAGTCAATTCATATGCCTAAAAGCATAGCTTACATTCATTTTTAGCAGCCACTTACTGTTGTACTCTGCAAGACTCGCACATAAGCAGTGCTTTCCGAAGATTCCTGCCAGATTTCTCTGCAAGCCTTTGAGCCAGTTCCTGAGGAAGAGTCAGGCCCTCTTTCTTACACACGCTGGACAACACGTGACAGATCTAGATGGAAAGCACCAAGGAGTGTGACATTTAGCAAACAGTTTAGCACCTACAGATTCTCCTACTTGAAATATTTCTAAAGCAGAGATGGACTGATCTATCGTGAAACATGCTTGACAAGTCACCCACCACTAAAACCTAGGTTACTTTTTGGAATAAAATATTACCTAAGCCTACAACACGAACTTATCTGGTAAGAAGTTTTAAAGGACTGATTTCTGCTTCTGTTTCAACATACATCTTCAACGCTGGGAGCAGGCACTCGTACAGTCAGGCATCTGCTTTGAATAGGCCCTATAATTTTTGATATGGAGTTGCAGCACAGGATAAGTCTGCAGGTTGCCATGTACTTCTCCATTGTTCTTCGCAAAGCATGCTGGGCATCTTTAGTGAGTTTGTCAACTTCTGTTAACAGCACCACTGAAAAAGAAAAAAGAAGCATACTGAACTCCTTAATAAAAGGTGTACTTTTATGTTAAAGTGATAATGCTAAAATGAATCACACAAGCAGCAAAGAGGCAGTACAGTTCCACACACAGGAAACCAAAGCAATATTAAGACAATCTGTGTGGTTTTTTTTGACTGTGTGATCTGCTTCTCCCTCATACTCTATACCCACATAATAGAAATTTCTACAGAGCAGGGTTGCAACACTTCAGTGCCAAGAAGTAATTCAGGTAGGTGTAGAAGCTTTCACCCTGATAACAAGTACAATAACTTTTTGAAGGAATTCTATGTAAGAAACATAAAAAGCACTTATGGCATAAGGTCATATCAAAAAAGCACACATTTCCTGAAGACTCCCCTCAATATATTTTATATTTAAAGCTGATGCCTTATCTTAGCAAAGGAGCGACAGAAAGCTGCTGTGTTGCGGTAGCTGCAGGGCGTTTCATGGTATCTCAAGGAAAAAGAAAAACATTTCAAAAATGCTTTGGAACAGTCAGGAGATGCCTGGCATGAAACTACTAACTCTTGCAGCTACTTTCTGCAGGTTACTCCATAGGCAGGCAGCTCATAATGAGTCATTTCAGTACTCTGAAAAGACCCCCAAGAACAGCCTGGAGGAATTAATCAGTCCTCTACTCTTCTCCCATTCCTTCTCTGGTTATATGTGGGGCCTGAGACCAGACAATTTACCAGCTACTTTGACATAACATGGTGTGACCACAGCTCTAAGAACAGTAACAAAAGAGACAAAAATATCAAGTTCAAGACTACTGTCAATTATTTTCTTCTCTGCTCTCTTAAGATTTCTTCTCTCCTTCGATTTCTTGTTCTATAGTTCTGGTTTTGCTCTCAATTTAGTCAAGAAGAGGAAAAATAAATCAGTTGTAGAAACAAGTCTCTTAAAAGACTCAATGAAAGCCATCTTCATTTTCTTACTCAGAATGCTGCTGTACATTGCAGATAAAATGCTTATGAACCTTCTGCTCAGTGCAGCTCAAGGCACCTCATCCTCCAAGGAACTGTACAAATAAGCAACTAACTCAACACAGCACCATTTACCACAATGCTTTCCTGGCCCTCAATTTAATATTAAGCATCAGTAACTCATAATTCAATAACTATTGTAGATCACCAAAGTAAGTTACAGTGCATTTAAGTGGTAGACTTGAAAGAAAACAGTGGGAATCCCAATTCCATTTGCCCAGCCACTGTCATTCAGCTACAATCTTCCTAAGAAACCAACGCAAGATACAACCTCATACTGAGTATTCAATCACAAACTTTCCACAGATAAAGAAAAATGCTAACTTGTTTAATTTGACACAGGTTTACATGCATTCACATATAAGACACTTGCACACACAAAACAATCACCTGAAATCTTTTTAAAAAGTTTTACTAGGATTTGGACTGGGTTTGACTGCTTTTACTCACCTTTAAAGTCTCGTTGAGTACTTGTTTCAAGCTGCTGGGATTGTGCCACTGTCTTCAAGAGTTCCTGAATCACTACACGGTCATTATTTCCAGCATCACTATATTAAGAGTTTGAATAGAACTTTTAGAACAACTTCATACAGCATATAAAAACCATTGTCTTAAAGTAGCCCCTTGGTCAACCAACTGAGAAGAAAGACACAATATTTCAGAAGATATCAAGGTTAGAATTAACCTCAAAACACGTTTTATGGAAGTTACCTTCCTCGTAATAAAAATCTCAGAGCTAATGAAGGCACAGTCGGATTAGCTGCACTGTTTTGGAAAGTGGCAAAACTGTTGTCAGATGTTTTTAATCAGCTCATTAAAACAAAACTTCTTTTTTGGTATAAGAAATCAAAAGTTTTGTCACCTGCAGACAGACATTTACTGTCAAGGTTTCTGCCCATGATTATGGCAAGAAAAGTAAATCTACGCACAGGGAAAGGTGACTAACTCAAAGGACTGATGTAAGTGCATTTTCCCTTAGAACTACATGCCTAATGTAAACTTGAATGGCAAGCACACTGAAGTTATAAGAAGGTACTAATGAAAGATGGATATTGCACAGGTGGTTAGCTTGTTTCTCTTAGAAGGCAGGAAAACATGAGGAAACACAAGCTGATCTTCTTCCTAGCTCTTCTCCATACTACCACCCACAGTGGCACTGTGCAGCTTTCTTAGCCCCTAGGTTAATGGGTCAGCTAGATACAACAGCCAACCAGGGGCTGACTTGCAAGCTAGATTACTGACGCAGCAAAGAAAAGAGGAAGCAGCTCTACAACATTTCAACATCAAGCAAATGAAGAAAGCCTGTCCTGCTCAAGTCACCACTCAACCAGACCGTTCCTTTTCATGCCAAGGAGCAGGCAGCAGAATAGGCAGATGCATCGTATCACCAGCTTAGTTCAGCAGTTCACAACCTGCTGAACACATTATGCTGACTCTGACTGAGGCGCCTACTCAGTCCTAGAGATGTGTCTTTCAGCAAGGAAGCTGATCCACAATTACAGAGGGAAAAAAAAAACCACCAAAATTCACACAATCTAGTTCTACTCTATGACTTACACCCGCTTTTGGGAATGAAAAAGTTTTTGAAACAGTTTCTTAACATTTAAAGTGCTCTCTGCAGTAACAAAGAATCCAAGGTCATAATTTCATACTGAAAGACTATCATTGATACTACGCAACCACAGCAAGTAATCAGGAAAACAATAAGCAAAAGCTAACTTCACCCACAAACGTACTTTTCATTGTTCCTTATTCTTTTACTTCCCAGTTACTCAGGGGAATCTATTTTATAGAATCATAGAATGGCCTGGGTTGAAAAGGACCACAATGATCATCTAGTTTCAACCCCCCTGCTATGTGCAGGGTCACCAACCACTAGATCAGGCTGCCCAGAGCCACATCCAGCCTGGCCTTGAATGCATCCAGCTCAAATAACTACTCAAATAACTACTGTTGTAGCTCAAATAACTACCATTTAAGCAACCAGCAGACAACACTTTGGAATTAAGATGACAGTCTCCTTTTGGAGGAAAAAGGATGGTTCTGTCTAATAAAGTTCCATAATGAATAGAGTGTCTGTAGCTTCTACCCTTTTCCAGAAGCTAATTTCCTTTCCCTGATAGCCATTTATCATGTTACAAAAGATACATTACACAATTTCACAGTATTATAATTCAATCAAAATTTGCAGACCAAACTGATAAACATGAACACAACACATACAGGTTCACTGGCTAGTCAGACATAAACAGGGCAACTGTTCAATCACTTAGAGCCCATGCATTAACTCTTACAACTCAGTCATTGTATATAATATAATGCAGCAATTCCACAATTTTAGGATTTTTTTTTTCTAATATAAGTAACATACATGTTTATTAGTATGTTTCAAACTGAAATTACACTAAAAAGTAACAAATATTTGTAGTGTTTGGTTAAACAGATCAGAAGACCCCTCACATCACCAAAGTGACATTTATTATCGTTTATTCTTGTGTATACAGTTTATTAGCAAAAGCCTCAGCTTCCCTTGTTTGAAGTGAACACCAGCAGGCACTCGCTGATCAATATACAGAGACTAACAGCACAAGTTTTTAAAAGAACACATGTGAAAACGGTTTGAAAACACAGAGCAACGTGAGAAGACATTTAGTAATGAGCACAATGCTAGAAGCTACTTCAGGATACACACTGTTTTAGAATTTCAACTCAGGAAACAAAGCCACCATAACCAAAGCCTACTGCTGCATACCGACATTTACTGTCCTGTGATTTAAAGCAACGTTAAAGAGTTTCAGGTAAATACAGGTATTACTTTGGGCCACTGAACTGTCACTAGCAATTTCACTACTGTCAAAGAAGACATACAGCACAGCATTACAGCTCCTGACATTTCATCAACAACTCATCTCCTTCACGACAAGACTTCCAGTATTTTGTGGGTGTTTTCGTTGTTATTACTGGCTTTTTTTTTTTGTTCCTAAAGGGGAAATCCATCTCTCTGCTCCATACCATTTTAAGACTTACAGGGTAAACCTTGCTTTCAAGTCACTTTGTTTTTGTATTTGTGACAGAAGTAATGACTTAGGTTCACTGGTTCAAACAGAACTTTCTGGTTGCAACATAAATGGATAGATCAGAATTGGTCCTGGGTAGCCAGTCCTCTACATCTGCACACTTATGTGGCTGGTTAAGCAGAACATTACTGCTAAGTACACAGAAATCCAAGTTCTCTGCTCACTTGGAGCTGTTTAATTAAAATCCTTTCCCTACCCTTATTTGCAACCCAAACTTCAAATCATTATCTAATTTGCTCAGGCAATAAATTGAGCAGTCAGGCCCTTATATACTCATCTCAAAACCACTTCAAATATAAGACACTGATCACGCTGCACGTGGGACTTCTTTTTAGACTATACTTACCTCGGGTTAACTTCAAGGTGGTAATTACTTGCAATCGTGCTAATTTCAATTTTCTTTTTAGAAGGTGCCTATGTAGAGAGTAACCATAATAAATTAGTGTCTGAAGAACTCTTCAAGAAAAGAAATCTTGCAGATTATAAATTGCTAGGTCTCAGATCAAACAGATACTAAGACACTACTCCTATGCATCTCCTACCCCTTGCAAGCAAAAGGAGAAAAGGAACACTGATGCATCATCCAGCCTGTAGAATAGTAATTATAGCAACATATAGCTCCTATTACTGCATCACCCAGGTACTATATTTGTTGTGCTATTGTTTTTTTCTTCACAACGACCTATAAATAAGATTTGGTAACTCCTTGCTGGTTAAGTTTTCCATAATAAGGATTTTGAGTAGATAATTAGTTACTATTAGAAGGTTGTATTAAATGCCTAAGATCAAGGCAGATTAAAAAAAGAAAAAACACACAACATCTAATTAATCCTGAAATTGTCACTATGGGAATGAGAAAAGAAGTTATAAATTGCTTGTATGAGAAAAGCAGCACTTATGATCTAAAAATTAAGGGTTACCTTTACAGAAAATTGAAATTCTCTACTAGTCTGTTATATACGCCATTGCTCAAACTGGTATAAGAAATAAAAACAAATCACACCCATCCACGAACACCTAAGGAACAAGAATATCCAGTAACAGTGGTAGAAGTTATCTATTCAAGTAACCAAACTAGTGTCACTAATTGCATAAACGAGCTAAAAGATACTCAGTACAGAAAAAAATATATATATTAAAATTCATATAAAGGTCTCACAAAAGAAACACGTCAGTATACAAACGTCTACAGTACTTAGCAAGAGAGGAGAATTATTTTTTCTACCGTAATACTCTGATGCTCAATCCTCAGCTTCTCCACACCTGCACCATATAATTCTCTTAACAAACACATTATCCTTGTCTTCTTTCCAGCTCCTGATGGCCCATACACCAACAGATGAGGGAAGTCACCACATTGAACCTGAACACAAAGCAATAAGATCCATTATTTACAACACTGTTTTCCTTATGTTGCAAGAGAATATTTCTATACGCATTGTCACACAAGTTCACATGACACTGTTTTTCTGTGTACAACCCAGTCCTAACTTATTATGTAAATTAAGAACCTAAATCCTCTCCTGCAATAATGTTTTCTCTGTAATGTTTTCCCATCAAGACAATGTATAACCTCATTTAGCTGTAAATACTTCACATCTCAAAAACAAAGAAATAATAATAAAAAAAATCTAGAATCATAACAGTTGCAAAAGGTCAAGAACATCCTGATGATCATTTTGATCATCATCTAAAATCACCCAGTCCAACCACCAGCCCGCCACCATCATGCACTAAATCATACCCCTCAGTGCCACATCCACACGGTTCTTGAACACCTCAGGGAAGGTAACTCCACCATTTCCCTGGGCAGCCTGTGCCAATACCTCACCACTCATTCTGAGAATATTTTCCTAACATCCAATCTGAACCTCCCCTGACACAGCTTGATGCCATTACCACAATAAACATAGAATCATAGAATGGTTTGGGCTGGAAGGGACCTTTAAGACCATTTAGTTTCAGCCCCCTGCTATAGGCAGGGACACCTCCCTCTAGACCAGGTTGCTCAAAGCCCCATCCAGCCTGGCCTTCAATGTTTCCAGGGAGGGGGCATTCACGTAAAGGAAAAAGGAAGAAGGCAAAGTTTAGAGATTAAATATATACACGCTCTCAGCTCCATCAGGTGCTCAGAGCTGCTCCAGACTGATCTCGACTGTCTCCCTTAACCCTCACAACTTCACAGCCCCAGGTTTCATCGCGGCTCACTTCAGACTTCCGCCTAACATTAGGCAAAGAAGACAACTCCTGCTCTCAAGAGCATCAACCCATCCCACGTACAGCACGGGGAACGCCAGCCCGCCGTTCCCCTCGCGCCACGACCCCTGCAGGGCCAACCCGCAGAATTTGGTCCTGAAGGGAACGGCCGGGCCCCTCACCAGACTGCGGAGCTGCGCCGCCTGCTCGCGGTGGAAGTCCAGGCGGCTGAGGGCGCTGGGCCTGTACTTGTCCACCCACAGGCTCATGGCGGTTGAAAAGCGCGCCGTTCCACCGCCCCGCGCAGCTCCGGCTGCTACCGGTGGGAGGAGCGGCGGCTACGGCGCTCGCCGAGGGACAGACCGCGGCGGGCAGCGCTTTCTTCTCCCGTTCGTTCCCCCCCCCCCCC
>JACDJE010000075.1:325228-512312 GCA_016647715.1 Pavo muticus | reverse complement strand
CCCCCCCCCCCCCCCAACGGTCCAACCCCTGGCTCCACACACCACCACCCAACATCCAATCGCGATGTCTGAGAGCGCTGTCCAAACGCTCCCTGAAATCCGGCACTCGGGGCCGTGCTCACTGCCCTGGGCAGCCTCTTCCATGCCCACCGCCCTCTGATGCAGACCCTTTCCCTCACCCCCAGCTGCCCCTCCCCTGACGCGGCTCCATGCCGTTCCCTCGGGCACTGCGCTGTCACAGAGAGCAGAGCTCAGCGCTGCCCCTCCGCTCCCTGTGAGGAGCTGCAGCCGCCACGAGGCCTCCCCTCAGCCTGCCCCGCCCTGCCGCTGCTTTCTGTCCTAATGAACAAGCTAAAATGTGTCAGAATAATGCTGTACATCATTTTTGGAAATATATATATATATATATGATTAAGAGTTCATGTGACTTCCAATTTTATCAGCTATGTTCACATTTATTCTCAGTCAGAAAGCCATAATGTAGGTAATAGCTTCATTTTCCCAAACATTCATGTTACTCCTAAAGGTCGCATAATTCTAGTGGGGGCAAAGAGAGCCCGTCAACAAGTAACACTGTCGGTTTCTTTGGAAAAGTCATGTTATGTACTCTCCTAGATGCTTGCAAATCAGTTTTATTTGCAGATTGCCTGGAATTAGCAAATTCACCTTGTAGTGCTTGGCCAGCATCGTCCTTATACATAATTGTGCCTGCAGAAGCATCAGGCTGTGTGTACTTTTGAATCCCTTTGGTCTGCCCACCACCACAGCGTGACCTGTTCCTCTGCTGCTTTCTAAATTTACATTTTGCGGTCTACAGTGTTTCTCATGTGGCTCTCCTCTACCATCTGTTTCTCAGAGTAATCTCTAAATTTGTCCATGAGTGCTTATTTTCCTTTGTTGTTCTCTTTGGTTAGTCACATTTATGACTTTGCAAGCTTTTTCAGATGCTTTGTTCATTTACCTGGCTTTTTAATAATTTCTGAGTGATGTGCTACTCTTTTGTCTATCAGTGTCATGCTAGACTTAATTGCAATCTCTGACAGAACTCCATATAATAACCCTCTCAGTGTTTCCAGCCCCCAGAGGTACTTTGTGTTTACAAATGCCTTCCACCTTCTTGCAAGTGCTTTGTCAGACTCTAGGCTTTTGAAAGTATCAGCAAAACCAAATCTTTTCTGAATGAGGTCAAGCTTAAACAGGTAGGACGCCGCCCAGCAGGCTTTTGATACTTTCAGCTCCCAATGAGATCAAGCAGAACTGAAGAAATCTAACATCTCTGATAAGGCCCTAAGCTCTTTTTACTATTAGGTCATTAAATTTCCTTAGGATTTCTTGTTTTTCCTGAGGAGAAAATGTTGGCAATTGTGTGCTGCCTCAGTAATGTATGGGCTTACGCTTATGTTTTCAGTTAAATTATTCCTTGCCTTACAAAGTAATTAAACAGGTGAACAAAATTGTTTTGTTAAGTAAATATCTTACCATTTTAAAACCTGGGTCTGCATGAAGCATTGCAGTTGTGGTACTTTTTATCTGATTAAAGTGCCCTAGAAAGCTTTGATTTTCTACTTCATTAATTTTTCAAGTTCGCTATAAATCTAAACAAAAAGAAGTAAATATCCAAAATGGAATGGTTTGACCATGTGCATTACAAATAAATTAACGTGAAGGATACAGGAGATTGTGGTAATTTCAGTTGCAGCCACAATTCACTCAAATGTAAGGACTGCACTAATACATTTTCACTCATTTTGTTCAGTCCAGCAGAAAGTTCAAGAGGTAAAATGACTTCTCTGCATGAATAAACTAGAGAATGTATCTCGAAATAGAGATTTTAATTACAAATGGCATTCTGAGCCCCTTACTACAAGCAGCCGTGTTATTAGAATGTGACACGATGTCAGGCACTATGAAAGAAGCCCCATCCTGTACCAAATTGAAGTAAAAGTATAAGATCTGGGCCCAATGTTTAAATATATACATACATTTTAACTAATTTTAAACTGATTATTAATGCAACGTTAGAAGAAATTAGAGCATTCTTACACTGACCTCCTCAGTCATTACAGTGTGATTGCTTCTAGCAATCCAAGTAGCTATTAACAAGTCCAAGTACCATTTTGCTGTACAACAACTTCTGTTTTTCTGACAAGTCTGCCTGGCGTCCTTTGATCCTTCGGGCTGCTTACTTGACTGAGATAAATTTTCTTTTCAGTTTCAAATATTTTAGTAGATTATTGCCACTCTGTTGGCTGTCGCTCTCGGTTATATTACCCTGTCCCCATCAGAGTGCCTATATTGCTGCAAGTAAATTGTAGCATATCAAGAAACGGTAGATCACTAATTAGAATGAAAAAAAAAAAAAAAGAAAACAAAAAGACTGCAATAAAGTGACATCTGTTCTGTTGGTGACATGCTGATGTCATGCAGATTGAATGTGACAGTGGAAAGAAAAACACTAACGGTGATAGCCAAAAAAAATCTAAGATAACAAATATTCCATATATACTGGCAGCACTGAAGAAGCTGCTTCTTTATAGGAGATGTAAAATGAAGAAATCCAAGTTCTTCAACAGTCCAATGGGTTATCTTACAATCCTGTATTTACTTTGGAAGGGTAATGTAACAAATACAGCACAGAATTTATCTATGCAAGGATTAGGCAAGCTAAAAAGGCACAAGAAGATACTGTTTTTACAGATACTGAAGGAGCATTATGGAAAAGGCTACAGAGATAACATTTAATTGGAGGATACATCTCGTCCATCAGTCATTACTGCAAAAGCTTTTGTACATCTTTCTACCTCAAAAAGATGATGCAAATTCTTTTACTGAAGAACAGGTAGGGTGAAAAGAAATAGGTGTATTAAAAAAAAAAGAAAGTAAAATCAATGTATTTTCTTGCACTCAGGACACTTAGCAGTATCATAAAATGATTTAATCAGTACTCTATATTCCAATTCGTGTTGCTAAGGACCAGACCCTGCTCATCTTTTCAAGTCTCTAGCATGCCTGGAGAGTTAAAAGATGAGATACCCTTTGCTGTTCTTAGCCCTCTGTGACCACAGTTACATGTAGCTGTGCAAACCTAAGACCTTTTCTTCTACCACTAGGAATTGTCAAACTACACATTTAAGCAAGATTTACAGCAACACAGTTAATCATGGCAGAAAACATAAGAGGAGAAATGACGTTTTTAAAATATTCTGAACATAAATTCAAACATCTATTTGGGGACATACAGACTTGTAGATCCATTCTTCAGATGAGCTACAGCTATTTGGAATAGATATTCATTTTCTAGGGAATTTTTGGATAAAAACCATAGGTTATTATCATTCATAGTTTAGGTCTTTCCCTCAGATTTACAAGGTCACTGACTAATATATAGCCACGTTCTTCCGTTTCCATCAGCCTGTATTTTGCAGTAAGAGAAGAACTGGAGCAAAGGAAACTCAATCCATTTAGAATTGAATATATGGATTTACCGGTCTTTTGAAAGTCTCAGTGTATTAATTCAACATTTTTTTTCTGAGTATATCCTAAATAAGAAACATAAGCTCTGTTTGGCAGCCAATCACGCAGCTCTTTAAAAAATAAGATGTTGTCAGATACTTAAATATATAAACAAATATTGGTGCTTGACTTTAATTAAGAATTAATTTTGTGAGGATACTCTCGCTTGACATTTGTTACCTCTTTCTGGGCAAGGAAGTATGTGGTTGACAAAGGATTGTGAATTATTTTGAGATGTGGAATTATTTGCTTCCATTTCCACCAGAAATTGAACTAGATTTTTCTTTAATTGACTGGAGTTGCATTTTGATAAAAAAATTCACCAAAAATAATGCATTCTAAATAATGTAGCCCACATAAGAGGTGTTTTCTAGGTTTCTTTAACTTTCATCAAGATGATAAGTGGTCCAGCTCCTCTGAAGTCTTAGAAAGTTTGTAAAAGAAATCCAGAAGTCTCTAAACACATATTAAGGTATTTCCAATTATGGTAATAATTGTGGGACGTAAAATGAAATTCCTGTTGTATTGCTAGGGAGAAAGTTCTCATAATCTGCTGTTTTCTGCTGTGCAATGGGCAGAACATACTGTTTGTCCCTAGTTGTGGTTTGCATGCATTTACTCAAACTTCAAGGTTTTACAGCATGAACTATGTTTTGTGAACTAACTAATATTTCAGAGCTTGACTACTGTAATTTCATCTCCTATAAAATTCTACTGTTCCTAGTAGCTATCTAATTATTATCTTTGTAGGATCTCCTTTTTTTCTGGGGCTACAGTGATCCTAATTTGTCTTTCACTTGTAGAATAATTGCATTTTTGTTGGCTCAACAAGCACACAGAAGCTTTTAAATTTCTTGGTTTTCTCCTGGGACTCTTCATTTTCAGTAGAGCTTTAATCTCTAAGCTTGATTTTAATTTCAGTAAAGTTTGCTGATCTTTCAAGTTTTGATGTTTTGCTAGCTAATCTGAGGCTCTGTTTATACATACTGAGGTGGAATCGGCTTATTGAGATGGGAACAGTTCAGTAATCCATCAGTAATTTCATCAGTAATACAGATGAAAGGTAGCAAAGAGTATATGACCAACAACAACTTACATTCACTCTTTTCTGAAAAGCAGCACATTTTCATAATCTCAATGAAAATCTTTCACTTATAAACATAAATGTAATTTTTAAAATACCACATCATGTTACACTTCACATTTTTATATATTTCAATGTCCAGAATGCAATTACAAGATAAATCTGGGATAGAAATGTAATTTGGAAAATGTTTACCAGAGACACACTGCTTTTAGTTACAGTAGAGTTACACACAACACTATCACATAACTGTAATCTTGGTTATGCAGAGCAATAGATGCTGTGAGCAGCTATTAGTATTGATGTGTCTTCAGACAGCTGCATTGCTATTGATGTGAATTGGAACAAACCACAGTCCCAGAGCTCTTTGTGATGAAAAGCTACACCGGCTGAGATTAAATGACTGAGTTCCTGTTGTCTGATATTACAACTCTATAGTGACAGAACTGCTGCTTTTTGTATTACTTGACGAAAAGAAAACTGTCATAAGTTCTTCTGATGGTTCTTCTTGCTCTTATCTGTCTTAGACAAGCTCACTTTAAAATAAGTGGGTTTTCTTAAAGTACTCAATGCAGAACCAAGCACTGACATACCTTGTGGAAAAGACTGCTATGCTGTTGAAATTAAGAGGGGGGGAAAAAAGGATAACTTCTGTCATTAGACATAGTCGTTTAAGTAAATATTTTGCATTAGTTCTCATTATCACTTTTTGTACTTTCCATTCTCCAAGTTTCTGTCTGAATGTACAGTTCTTTACATTGAAATAAAGAATTGTTTAAGGATTCTCTTTTTTCATCTGTAGTGTAAGTACAAGTAGAACTGAGCTCATATAAATAATTTGCTATATTCATGAGAAATCTGTTCTCTTGTTTTATTTTGCCTCAGGTGTCTGTCACCAGGAAGCAGCAGCTTAAACTATTAGGATGTGCTGGCCTTGAAGAGCAATTAATGCAAGATATGCAGCTGTTTAAATTTCTATATTATTTTCCACCTTCATGTATGTGGAACAACACTGTATTTTGTGATGGAGAAACAAAATAAGGTCCATAAGCTACCACTCCATAACATTTTTAAATTGTCTAAATTGTGGCTGCTGTACTTCCTTCTCTCTGCTCCCCATTCCTCCATCATTCTGCTCTTTACTCTTTGTTATCACTGTGCTTATTGAACTCGATGAAAAGCTGGTTTAGTGAACTAAATGGGCAATAAATGCAATCATTTCTTTATCAGTTTATATCCCTGGAATTTGTGCTGTAGTCAGCTTTGTGTAAGGATTTGGCAAGATCATGTTTGTAGCACCTTCAATCAGTTTAAAATCTTGTGAAGCCACATTGTCAGAATAATGCACCAGGGTTATTTTTACTGTCCTGTCCTTAATTTTATTTCATTTTCATATACAGACCTAAGAACACTCTTGATGCTTTGGTAATTTGCTTCTATTTTATAGCTCCTTGTATGAGTGACCAGGAACCTTCCTGATTCTAAACAGTTTTTTACTAAGGCAGCTGTTGTCAGGGATTCTGTGGCTTTGAGGTGCATTCAAAGTACATGTGTACACAGTCAGTTTTGCCACCTCTTACAAAATTTTCCTTTCTGGAACCTGTATTTCTACAAGCTTCTGCAGACTTGTGCAACTTTTAGCAATTTAGAATATCCTTGTGTGGTGGCTTCTTAAAAGTCTATCAGAAGTTAGAACAGAGGTGAGTTCTTAGTAGCAAAATGATAAGCTAACAAGCTTTCTAGGAACGAGCTAAAGAAAGAGAGCGAGCAAGCTCACCGTATCTTGCCTCTTTGGATGGCAGCATATCTTTTTGGGCCTGGCCAGTGGGTCCAGACATGGTGCATTGCAGATGGTGTCCAGTAGGCTACATGAACTTGTACACTACTATTTATGCAAGTATTTCCTTCTTTGCTAATCACAACCAGCATCTATATATAGTAGTAAATAAAAGCAGAGTGCCATTCTAGGTTAAAAAAATTAGCTGTCACCAAATGTTATGGAGTTAGGACACCATATTGTTTATTCCTATCCATCGGGCCTATGGAGAATAGCATGTGACCTTTGCTAGTCCCCAGGCTACATTCAAGCTTCAATTTGAGTAAGTATTCATTGACCCAAGATAAAATCATGCCAAGGATCATGTAAACAGTTTAATGATATGGGCCCTTGCCCTTTGTGATGTATTTATGTAGATGTAACCTAAGGCTATGCCTGTGCTGCAGTGTCAAATTAGGCCTATGGACCATTCTCTGGGCCTTAAGCTGAGAGACGAAGACTGGCTGTGTCTAGCCTAGAGACTACATAACACTTGGCTATCAGTCTCCTCTGGTCCCTAAATGGACTAAGTACATATACAAGACTATGCAAGATTATTTTTCTGTGTGCCAATTAATCATAAGCGTCTGATAGAATGCGAAGACTGAGTTGCATCCAACAGAATGAAGCTGTCATAGTGTGACTCTGAAGGTATATGTGACATATCCTGGAGTTGTACTGGAGCATGAAGGGTCTGCTAGGGTACTGCTGGAGGGATGGGTAAGGTGGAGAAAGGCAGATGTGCTGCATGTTCCACATGAGCATGAGTGTTGTATGACTTCCTGCTCATAGCATCTGCTCACTGACCAGTCACACTTGAAAGTCTCCTGGAAAATCCTGAGTGGTACAAAGGACTGGTTCCTTGGAATCATAGGGCCATGTGCTAAAAATAGCACTTTGCAGGTTCAAAACAAGGAGGATAATGTGGATCTTCTCTGAGTACATGGTTACACAGCAAAAGTCCTTGCCACAGGATGTAGAGGCTAAAAGTTCACATGAGTTCAGTGAGGAGTCCACTTAAACTCACAGAAGAAAAATCTTTAATGTTTAGTGAATTTGTGGAAGGTAATTCTGGCTCAGATAGACCCTAGGAGGCCATTGGTGAAAGCTGGGAGAATGTGCAAGGAAATTATCACTCTATCTGCTCCAGCTTTCCTGCTCTGCCTTGTGCATCTTCTTTGTCTGCTGCAAGCGACTGGACGCTGAGAAGTGCTGTGCTCTCACACCTTTATCTTCAAGCCTATCTCCATGACTGTGCATGTGTCTGCTGGATGCAGATATATAGCGTTTGTCTGCAGTTTGGATTGTGCATTTTTTTCCACTGCTTTATGTGGAGACTCAGACCAGATAGGATCAAGTTGTATGCATTTATTCAGGACCAGCAGACCTAGGACTTTTTGTCACAGTAAGCTTCCTGCTTCACTTACTAAGCTCTTAATTAGCTCCTATATCTTTTCTGCCAGTCTTCCACTAAGCCATGACAGATTTTTGCCATGAAATTAAGCTTTTTAGGCCACTTAGTACCTCTGTTGGGAAATTACTTTGTCCCAGAAAAGACCACTGTGATTCTTTATCATTTCCAGGCAATAAACCCTTCCATGCTCTTGTACCATTTCCTGTTAGCATCTTGTTTATCTTTTTCCAGAAACTGTTTTCTGATGCTTTGCTGGCAACCAATGGAAGAGGTCTTGAGCCCATCTGCATTCTGCAGCAGCATGCACTGTCTGAGCAACAGCATTAAGTGTCTATACTTACTATGTCAGATCTGTCATGCCTTTTCAGTTTCAGTTCTGTTACCATTTTTTAACTGCATGTCCTTCAATTGGCCCATCTTCTGGAAAAGTGAGCAGTAATTTACTATGACATAACTTCCCCTATTAAAAATGAGTACATCTGTTCACTCAGCTACAGCTTCCTCAGCACCCTCTAGTAGGATCATAATTAAGAGCTCTGATTGCAACCTGCTAATGATTCCTTCCCCAAATATCTCCCAATCTAATTTTAAACGTGACATAACAAATGGAGCTAATAAACTTTAAGGAAAGAACATGATAAGGGTAAATGAGTTATAGTAATACCACATATGAACATCTATTTAAACATTGATAAAAGTGTAAACTCACAAGCTTCTGTAGTCATTGCAGGAGAACTGTCTTAGAACAAGGTTTCTAAAGGAAGGTTTTATTTCGTATTAATGGCTGTGTAAGATGACAAAGATACATACGGGGGTGCATTCAGGATCACATTACTGTGGCTATCTTGCATATATTGTAGCCTTATCTAAACTTACTGATATTAAAGATACATTAAAAAAAAAGAAATCTTTTATTTCTAGCAAGCCTTAATTTTGTTCTAGAAAGTACATGTTCTTGCAGAGGAGCAGTGGTTATCAAAGTAGTGATTATCAAACTATTTCAGAGACCTTTCTCTGATTTCAGAAGGCATCTGATCAGCTTTACTGTTTAGCTGCTTGGATACGTATGAAGCCTGTATTCTATCAGTAGTCAAAGCATCTCTGAGAAAAGTCAAAGACATGTAATTTTAAAAGATGACACTGTTGAAGTTTTCTTGTACTATCAAAAGCTTCAATTATTAAATCGTTACAGAAATGGGTTAAATTGTAATCATAGCAAAGGAAATGGTTATTTTGATGTTAATTTCCACAGGCTCAGGATTTTGACTAAAATGAACAAATAAACTTGACTTAAAATCTTAATAACTTTAGAACATATTTAATAAGATAGTGGAATATTCATTCTTTGCCATTCAGCTGTTCTGTTAAACGTTACAGAAGCATCACAGATCAAGAGTCATTGTATTCCTTTCCGTTTTATTTCCAACTTTAGTTTATCATTGAACACCATATGGTGCACATCCTGGGCATCATTCATCAATATAATATAATGCTTTCTGTTCCCTGATTGTAGATCTTGGAGTCAGTTATCCTGCGATTTCAGAATAAAAGGATTATCCAAAGACTGTTTCTTTCCACCCATCAAACAGTATGGTTGAATTTTTTTATGTAAACCTAATTACCTTCTATTAAAATTATAAGATAAAAATACGGCTATTTAAATCTTATGCATCAAAAACTAAACAAACTGCCAGTAAAGATCTAAAAAAATTTATTTGTTCTCATGCAGTAAGCAATAAATAGGTGGATGGTTAAGCACAGGGCTTTTTCTTCATCCTGCAATATCAGATATTGGCCAGAGTCTGAAAGAGGATTTGATATATTGATCTACGGTCTTTCTAATTTAGAATGCCATCTTTCTTAAGGCTTTGAATTATTTTGTAGGTAACTGGGATGATGATGTAACCAACAGGCATGATGAGTAGGTTGTTCTGCAATTTATTTAGTTCTCTCTGTGCTAGGATTGCCAAGAAGCAGGTCAGCTGCAATGATTAGCAGAATTCAAACTTTATCACCACTGTAAGAAAATGCTTAAGAGGTTATGTCAAAGCAATTCTGAAGCCATTGAGCTGGAGGTAAGAGTAATAGGAAGTAATAGTGGTTATTTTTAATATTTGAAAGTAACTTAAAGCAGCTCCTGAGATTTTTTTTTTCAATATGTTGTTTGGTTTAAATGATGCTTTAAATTATTTTTTTAAATGATATCAGCTTTGACTTTTACACATCATATAAGCAAATTTTGAATTTTAAAATCTCCCTATTAGCAATGCAAGGCCTTGCTGCAGTAGTCAAGTAGTATCAGAAAAGAGTCTGCCCAGTACTGCTCAGTGAAATATCAACCCAAGGAAACTCTCAGTATAACTCTGTAAGCCTTTTTGAAAATCACAAAGAAAAGATGAGAGTCTCAGAAAAAAAAAGCCCAGAAGAAAATCAACAGTATAGCTTTGTTCGGTTTTTGTGTTTCTATATTGCATGATGGGCATTTCTCCAGATCCTGCTTAGAATTACGATTATTAACTTGTTACTTATTAAATTGTACTCTATAGTGGCTCATTTGGAGCTTGATTTTTCAGTTTGGTTGATAAACTTTGTCTAGCTTCAGCAGAAAAGGGATTCTTTATTTTATTAAAGGAAAATGTGAAGGTGCAACTTGATGCAAATCTGTGTAAATTGGTATTTTCCATAGTTTTGAATGGATGTCATTTCAAACTGTCCTTGTGAGTGAAGTAAAATTAGCACTGATTTTGAAGAGAACAGGAGATAGCTCTGGAAAACCTAACTCAGACAAGATAACAAAGAGAAAGAAATACAGGTTGGAGATCTTTACAACCCTTGCTTCCACTAATTTCCATCCCAGTTCTCCTCCCTCATATCCCAGGATATAAAGTCCTACAAGCTGACTCTGATGCTGCCCGCTGCTGGCTCTGAGAGGTGGGAGTGCTGCCTGCGGAGGACATCCTTAACCTCTTAACTCTTGGATCCTGAAAACCCAAACCCTCTGTCAGTGAGCTTGGGAACCACACTGATTTCAGTGCCTGGGAAGCCTGGATTTTAGGCTGAATGAACTATTGGTTTTTAACGTAATTTTGAAAAAGTGCTGATACGTACAGTCTCAGGACAAATTAAAACCTCAGCAGGAGTAATATCATGCTGTGTGAATAGATTGCAAATAAATAAATGCTTCTATTCTAAAAAGATGCTTCTATTTTTTACTGTAATTGTCTGAGGGCTTCAGGATTATGTACACCAGGCTCTGAAGGAAAGTGTGTTCATAAGCCTTATGACCTGTGCCATAAACTGGCGTTTTGAGCAGCACAGGGATGCGAAAGAGAAAAATAATACTGAATAAGACTCTGGATGAGGAAAACAAATTAGCTCTTTCTGCTGTGGTTGTTGCTATTTACATACTCACAGGTTTGGCTTTGTTCAAAAATAATCTAAAATGCTTCTTAGCTTTAAAATTAAGTTATTGATGGTAAAAACTAAGGAGGTAGATGTTTTCTAATCAAGGCCAACATAAGAATAATATGCACCATGAGTAGCTTCCCACTGCAGCAGAACTCAAATGGTAACAAAAATGGAAGTATTGGTATAAAGGACAAATCAGCAGGGGATTTTATTGCACTGGCCTGAATGATCAGGTCGCTTCCTCATAGGTGAAGTGATGCAAATCTCACTGCAGCTGCATGTGTCCCTCTAGTCTCTGCCTTAACTCTTTGAGCAAGGCTGAGCAACTCTCTTAATGGTACCAGAAGACACCATGTTGTGTCTCCTCACATCTTCCTTATTTACCTATCTGCTGCTGCTGTTTAACTGTTGTTAAACAATTTGATGTACGTGTCTTCAGTACAAAGCAGATAACATAGCAAAGTCACCTAAAATCTCTTATGTTAGCATACTTGATTAATTTATCATCTCAAACCTATTTAATACGGAAGTAATTGTTCTTAGTACATTGCTTAAAATCTATTGAAATGCACATTTCTTTTCTTTCTTACCTTTTATCCCCTTGGCTTGGAGCAGTTCAGGTAGGCTTGCTTATGTGCTTGGCCACTTCAGAAAGAAAATCGAACCATATATTTTGTATCCATTTCATCAGCAATTCATCTACTACCAGAAGTTCAGAGATTTATCAAATGACAAACAGTTTCAATTTGAATGCACTCAATGTTTGCATTCTCAGCTTACTTCGGAAATGAGACTTAAGGGATCAAAGCCATATAGATATACTGAAGTATTTTCTTTAAGCTCACTTTTTCTTAGTTTCATCACATAAATAACGCAAGTGCCACTTCCTTTAAGAGCTGGGCATGTTTATTTAGACAAAAATGACTCCATAATACAACAGTGTATCCCTGTAGATGTGGCATTTGCATATACATTCTTGTCTTTCTTATTTTTTTGTGGCTTTCCAGTTCAAGTGGTTACATGAAATATAAAAATCTTTTTGTTCTTCTCCTGATAGATTACATGCAAACTGTTCATTAGGTGACATGGCTAAAATTGCCTCCAAGTGTTGCGGACAGCCATGTTTATGTCACAACATGACCTCATTGTTTGGGTGTCTGCCACGCTCCACAGCACTGAGACTTTCTCCATTGCAAGACACAGTAATTTATGTGAGTGATGGATTGCGTATTTGTACCTAATCAAGTTCAGGAAGGCAGAGACGTGAGATAATGCTGGAGAAGTTGTAGAACAAGGGCTCATCCACACTTTTCAAGCAGTCCAGACCATTTCGATCCTCTTAGGCAGGAAACGGTTCTGCTCAAAAGTCAAAAAGCTGTCAGTGCACCTTGAGTGGAGTTGTTAATTATTTTTTCCTTATTCTGTTTGTAGTTTTATTCCTTCCTGAAAGCAGAAGAAAAGTCAAAAATCCCCGAAGTTTCTAAAAAGGAGACATTCGATAAGTAATATTCTCACCTTGAAATCAGCAAGCCCGTGTTTGCAACTGCTTAATAAAAATACATATATATTTTCAATCAAAGACATTTGTAGGCCGAACCAAACCATTTATCCGCACGGCCTCCAGCTGCCTGCAGCGGGCCCGCTGCCCACCAGGTGGCGAAGCGCGCCCGGGGAGCGGCCGGGGACAGCCCGGCCTCGGCACCACAGCACCGCCCATCTCACAGCCCTTTCCCGCTTCCTCGGCTGTCGGCCGCCGGGCTTCCTTTCTGCACGTAGATCGTTAAGTTCTTTAGACTCGGAAAAATATTGAGACAGATGTGGACACGGAGCCGAGTTTTTCTGTTGTTCTCAATCTAAATTTGTTCGGCCCTTCAGCTTTTAGAAGAGTAAATCCAAAATGTCCGGGATGCTTTGAAAAAACATCATCCCACAGAGAGCGTCTGTCGTGGTTTAGAAATGCTGGTCACAGAGCAGCCGCCTCTGCGTCCTCCTGTCTATACCCAGACCAATGGGAAAGCTCCTGAGGGTGATTTTCTTTTCTAACAGCAATGCATTAAGGGAGAGCAGATATAATTAATGCAAAGCTAAATGAGAGTCAGCAAATGTTACTGTAGGATTTGGTAGGAGTGTGGTATTCATACCAAGTGTGCCAATCCCTATAAAAGAGCTGAACAGGATACTTATTTAAAGAGATTAAACGATGCAGAATAAAGCTTCCAAAAGCTTTAATTGAAAGTGACAGAAACATTAGCTTTGAAACAAGTAACGTTTAATCACACAGATTATACAGAAACATAATTTTTGTATGTTGTTTTCTTCAATGGAATTTAATTTTAATCTATTGAGACAGCTCATCATTTTCAGCTGCCTACTGCCAGAGGCCTGTCAGGGTATGTAAATGGAGTGGCTATGACGAGGAGCGGGACCTGTTCACTCCAATGCTGGCCAAAACTTCTGCCTGCCTAAAATTTCAGTTGCCCATACCTGCACTTGTGGGTTGCAGGTTTAAGTGGTTGCACTGCTTCTAACTTCTGTGTGCACCATTGAAATGGTTGGATTTCTGAGCCAGGGCAAGCAGTGGCCCCAGCAAAACCGTATTTGTACAGCCATAAGTAGAAAGTTATTAATGAGCAAAGGCAAAAAGGAAAAAAAGTGAGAAAAAATCTTCACTAGCCTGGATACATGCTCAAACCTATGTAAATCATAGAATTGTAGAATCATTAAGGCTGGAAAAGACCTCTAAGATCATCTAGTCAATTGTCAGCCCATCCCCACTATGCCCACTAACCACGTCCCTCAGTGCCACATCTCCATGTTTTTTGAACACCTCCAGGGACAGTGACTCCACCACCCCCTTGGCAGCCTGTGCCACTGTGTCACCACTCCTTCTGAGAAGAAATTTTTCCTAATATCCAATCTGAATTAACATCTGATTTTCTTCTCTTACATGTCTGCAGCTAATCTAAATAGCCACAATGACTAAACACTGAGATTTTAGACGTGAAATGATTAGCTAGGACACAGAGAGAATAAAGCTTAATATATTATTGTTTTCATAGAATCATAGAATGATAGAATCACTCAGGTTGGAAAAGACCTTAAAGATCATCAAGTCCAACCACAACCTAACCATACTATCCTAACTCTAACGTTCCTCTGCTAAATCATGTCCCTGAGCACCACATCCAAACGGTTTTTAAACACATTCAGGGATTAACCACCTCCCTGGGGAGCCTATTCCAGTGCCTAACAACCCTTTCTGTAAAGAAGTTTTTCCTGATATCCAGCTTAAGCTTACCCTGGCACAACTTGAGGCCATTTCCCCTCGTCCTGTCACCTGTCACCAGTGAGAAGAGACCAACCCCGCTCTCGCTGCAATCATCTTTTCAGGTATTGGAAGAGAGCAGTAAGGTCTCCCCTCAGCCTCCTTTTCGCCAGACTAAACAGCCCCAGTTCCTTCAGTCTCTCCTCATAGGGGATATTCTCCAAGCCCTTCACAAGCCTTGTTGCCCTTCTTTGGACCTGCTTCAGAACCTCCATGTCCTTTCTGTACTGAGGTGCCCAAAACTGAACACAGTACTCGAGGTGAGGCCTCACCGGTGCCGAGTACAGGGGCAGGATGACTTCCCTAGTCCTGCTCACCAACGCTGAGTGGAGGGGCAGGATTTCTTCCCTAGTCCTGCTCACCACACCATTTCTGATACAAGCCAGGATGCCATTGGCCTTCTTGGCCACCTTGGCACACTGCTGGCTCATATTCAGCCAGCTGTCCATCAGTACACCAAGGTTCCTTTCCACCAGGCAGCTTTCCAGCTACTCCTCCCCAAGCCTGTAGGGTTGCCTGGGGTTGTTGTGACCAAAATGCAGGACCTGACACTTGGTCCTGTTGAAACTCATACAGTTAACCTTGGCCCATTGATCCAGTTTTGCTATGATATTTATTTTAACAGCTACTGTGCTGTCGCACAATGTGTGCATTTTCCACTGTCCCTGTCTTGACTCCCATGAAAGTGAGCTCTGCATTTGCAGAACATGAGAGTGGGAGCAGACATGACCTTCAAGAAGGCCGATGTGAAGTGCATTCACCTTGTGGGGACTCTCAAGGGCAATAGGCAGGGAAACTCACATTGACACTAACCTGCTCTCTGTAGCAGCCAAGAACTACGTGTGAAAGCATGTCAAAAACTCCAAGCATTTTGGATGGTTACCATCAAATATTTTGAGTTTATTTGCTCATGTTCTAAAACTTGTTTGAAAATGGAGCCAGCTATCTAAAAATCATTTTGAACTACGAGGTTATAGGGAGGTTTATTTTATTGTTCTCTGCCAATGTCTCTCGAGGCTAATGTAGGAATTTAAAATAGTATGTTTCACCTACAGTTCACTCTCAGCTCCTTGCAAAGTCTGAGTTATTAACAGATGCCTTTTGTTTTTAGGAAGGTCACATCAATAGGTTAGCATGGCCAGAGTTTCAGAAAACAAAGATATTTCGTAAGAAGAGGAATTAATTCCAGCTCACAGCAAGAACATTACAACAGAAGCAGGTTCATTGTGAAGGGCAATCAGATAGATCCTGACCTCCTGAACGTGGAAGAAGCCAGAATGTCATTGGCAAGTCCCAAGCCTTTAGGGCACTGCAACAATCACTTATATTCTGTGATCAGCTTACAGCTTTCTTGGGAGCTATGCAGATGTATCTAAAGACATTCCAGACCAAAAACATACCCACTGTTGGCCTTTGGATGAGAAAATCTATGTTTGGTGCAAGGCTGGAATGGTAGCAATGTCCCCTCCTGCTCCCACAGTGAGGGTCTGGCACCCCTGAGTGCACACCGGTGGGAGCAAAGAGCATGTGGGAAGCTCAGCTGTTCAGAAGAAAAACAATTGATTTGTCAGGATTCAAAGCAGACGATGCTCTCTGCAGGGCAGGGACTGTTTCACCATGTTTGTGTGTAAGTGTCTAAGCCTTGTAAATGTTGTAAATATCTCCCTTTGTCAACAGTAAGTGGTCATGTAGCAAGGAAGGACATGGACTTCAGAAAAGACTGACAGCTAAAAAAAGAAGAGCAAGTGAGATGAAACCTGCAGACCTAGGTTTAGTAGCAATATGGTCACTAGGAGAGACACAATCTCCTACCGAAGTAGATTTATGTAGCTTTCTGTCCTTACAGGACATACAGTCATCCGAATGCAGAATAACATGTTCTGTATTGTACTCAGAATGAGTAATGTACATCATGTGAGTAATTAATGTATCAGATCTTTCCAAAAATTTATCTGGACAGGCAAGGAGATCACCAGGACACTAGCTGCTTTGTTCTGCTTTGATGGCATGGTGCCGTCAAATGATTTTCCTGGCCAGCTGCATAGGGATGCTGCTTGTGTAAGGACAAAGCCATTGGGAACAAAAAGCCCAGAGTGGCTTGCGGCTGCTGTGAGGTGCCACAGAGTCCAAGCATAGAACAGAATCAAAGAATCATTTAGGATAGAAAGGATCTTCAAGATTTTCAAGTCCAACTGCCAGCCTGACCTGAGTGACCTTGATTGTCTCCAAGTGAAGAATCCGTAGGGATTTTGAAAAGCTGCAGTTGCACCTCTGGCATCACATCTTTTCTTCAGGGTGCTTAGCTGTAGTTGGGATCAAAACATCTTAATTTCTGATCTCTCCACAGCTTGTAATGACACCAAAAAAAGGGATTTAGCTGGATTCCATAATATTCCTCTCACTATAACAAAGAAGTAAAATTATTCCTAAATGGTGCGCTGCACTTTCCTTGTTGGTATAACCCAGGCAATCGCTATGGTTCTCTCTAGATACGACTGTATTTTATATTCTTACTCCTCTAGGCCATCAGACATCTGAAGCAACAGTGTGGATGATGGAGAACAGGAGTTTAATGGCAAGACTTCAGAGCAGCGTGGCTGGTGGAATGCTGGGCCTCAGACCTGGGCCTCCCTCAGTTTTGGGCCCTTCCCAAGACCATTAGTGACATCATTTGGAAGAAATCAGCAAATGTAGAGTTTACTTGAATGTCAGTTGATTGCTACTTCATTTGAGCCTGAAGTGCTGTTGGCGCACAGAATCATAGGATCACAGAATGTTTTGGGTTGGAAGGGACATTTAAGATCATCTAGTTCCAACCCCCTGCTATAGGCAGGGACACCTCCCTCTAGATCAGGTTGCTCAAAGCCCCATCCAGCCTGGCCTGGAATGCTTCCAGGAAGGGGGCATCCACAGCCTCTCTGGGCAAGATGTTCCAGTGTTTCACCGCCCTCACAGTAAAGAATTTCTTCCTAATATCTAGGCTAAATCTACCTTCCTCCAGTTTAAAGCCATTTTCCCTTGTCCTGTCTCTACATGGCCTTATAAAAATACCCTCCCCTGCTTTCCTGTAAGTCTCCTTCAAGTACTGGAAGGGGACCATTTCTTTCCATGGTGGTGCTTCTTACAAGGCCTCTGAGTACTAAAGCACATAACTTTCGGTGCTGCAAAGACCCGTACAGCTCATGAAGGTCAGCTGGTAACTGTGGTTACTGCCACACATCTTCCAAGTTACCTTCAGAACACGATGCAAAGCCAAGAAGAATCTGCAGGTTTCAAGGAACGCAAGTGATCTTGGAGGATAAAGGAAATTGGTGGCAGTTTATTTGTCTGTCCATGTGGAGATGTCAGACTTAGGATAAACATCAACAAAAGCTTCTGAACAACAAGCTAGACAAATGGGAGCTTTTATAAAAAACAGAGTGTGTTTCTGGAAAAAATACACCTTATTTATCTGAGGCGGTAAAAGAAAAACTGAATCGAAAAGCTTAATATTGTGCTGTTTAAGATTTATAACAGAATATCTGCCCATAAATTCAATGGAATTTCAGTAGCATTAAACCATACAAACACAATGGAAAAAAAAATAATAATTCAAAGAGAAAATAAGATCAAAGGTTTGTATGCTTATTTTTTATGATAAAGCAAATACTGTAGGATCATAGAAAGCTATTAAATGATTAGGTCAAAAAAGTCAGCAAGGATTTTATACAAAAACATTGATGGTAAGCTGAGTAAATTTTTCAGAGGCTAAGAGAGTGATAATTTCTGTTCTTCAAATTAACAATCACTGTGGTATAGAATGTGTTACAAATGTTCTTCATACTATAAAAAAGACCAGATGATTGCTTGTGAAAGGAATCTTCTGCTTCTGAGAAGTAACATACTTTCTACTTCCTCATATATGGCATTAATTTTTTAGCCTTATTTAAATGTTTCCTGTTTTAAAATATTGAAAAACTTTCCACATGAACATCTAAATTTCCCTTGCAAAAATACCCTAGGCATAAAAAATAAGCCTTTTTTTTTTTTTCCTCTAAAATCACTTTCTAAACTCTTTCAAAAGCTGCCAATCCAGCAATTTCCCAAGATGTCTTGTTATGTCTTAGTAATTAAATTCTAGTCTCTGAGCTGTCTTTTTCGTAACTAAGTTTACAGGAAATGCATCTTCATCCTTGTCTAGCACAATACAGAAATGTTCTGCTGGGAATACAGTTGTATTTATTGATTCTTCAGAATTTGTAAATCCTTTCAAAAGAAATTTAGTTAGTACTTCTGAGCTTTCATGAACTGATGAAGGCAGAAAACAATAACTCGAAGAAGTACTTTAAAGGAGTTTATGGCCACATAAGATCTGATACAGGATCTGCAGTGGAAATGTGTTCTCCTTGGTACCTGTTTATTCTTTGCAATAACCATTTACAAATAACAGCATTTTTAAATTCTTTATAAAATGTACCTGATTACAAGATCTCTAAGCCTATATGCTGCACTTAGAGGAAAGTGAGCTAATGTGAAGTATAAAGATCTTCCTCACACACACAGATGAGAAAAAAAAACAGAGCAGTAGAGAAGATAATCATCAGAATTGATCTCCTGAGTGAGTAATCATGGAATCATAGAATGGTTTCGGTTGGAAGGGACAATTAAGATCACCTAGTTCCAACCGCCTGCTATAGGCAGGGACACCTCCCTCTAGACCAGGTTGCTCAGAGCCCCATCCAGCCTGGCCTTGAATGCTTCCAGGGAGGGGGCATCCACAACCTTGCTGGGCAACCTGTTCGCCGCCCTCACAGTAAAGAATTTCTTCCTAATATCTAGTCTAAATCTACCCTCTTCCAGTTTAAAGCCATTTTCCTTTGTCCTGTTGCTACATGCCCTTATAAAAAGACCCTCCCCAGCCTTCCTGTAGACCCCCTTCAGGTACTGGAAGGCTGCTTTAATTTTCCCCCAGAGCCTTCTTTTCTCCAGGCTGAAGAGCCCCAGTTCTCTCAGCCTGCCCCCATGGGCGAGTGCTCCAGCCCTCTGATCATCTTCATGGCCGTCCTCTGGACCCACTCCAACAGCTTCTTGTGTTGGAGGCCCCAGAACTAGAAACAGTACTCCAGATGGGATCTCAAGAGAGCAGAGTAGAGGGGCAGAATCACCTCCCTCGACCTGCTGGTCATGCTTCTCTTGATGCATCCCAGGATACAGTTAGCCTACTGGGCTGCCAGTGCACATTGCCAGCTTGTGTTGAATCTTTCATGAACCGACAGCCCCAAATCCTTTTCCTCAGGAATGCTCTCAAGCCATTCTCCACCCAGCCTGTGTTTGTGCTTGGGATTGCCCACTCCCAGATGCAGGACCTTGCACTTGGCCTTGCTGAACTTCATGAGGTTGGCATGGGACCAATTCTCAAGCCTGTCCAGGTTCCTCTGGATGGCATCCAGTAATGAGAACTATTTCCGGTGATCTGCTGAGAGACTGCACCTCAAGCCTTTATGTGTTCATATTTAAGGGACTTCTAGTGGAAGTTTCTGGCTGGAAGTTTCCTGGATGGCTGTGGATGTCAGGGCAGAAGGTAGAGTAAAGCATCCATAGATTTGTTCATCCTTGGCAACTACTCAGAGGAGCCATGAGCTACAGTTGGCTTTTTGTTTCCCATTGGATTGTCCTTACCCCAGTATATTCCCCAGGCAAGGCAATTTTGTGGTAAATCCATGCCATCAGTAGCACACAGCAAGCACAATACCAAATGCCTGTGACTCAGTGCGCATGAGGGCTCAGCAAGAGTCTCCATCTGCATCTGAGATCCCAAAGCTCCATTCATCATTACTGGGCACAGCAGTGCAAGGGGAATCATGGCCCAGGGACCATCTGGAAACCACTGCAGCTGTCCTGGCCATGCAAGAAACCAGCTTTGTGGGATAGGAACTGCTCATACGACCTCAGTCATGCTGAATTTATCTAAAGATTTCAGGGCTTGCTTTCCAAGGGCTGTTGTTTGTACTTCATGTTGGGAATGGGGGCCATGTTCAATCTTTTACTCTGTGCTAGCATCACAATCAACCAAATGCAGCAAGAGGCAAGAAAGGAGTCTTCTCATCCTGTTGGCAGTGTTTTACTTAGAAGTATTGCTGAGAGCCCAGGCAGATTTCCAGGAGGACACCCAACCCCCTGTGCTAGAGACATATCTGGACACTCACCTTCTCATCTCCATGTCTATTGAGATGTCATACAAATCAACCAAGTTCCACAAGGAAGGCTAAATTAGTTCCCACCTAAGGATAAACTAGAGGCTTGTAATTAAGGTAGGCTGCTGACAAATGAAAAACTTTGATATAATTCTTGTAGACAAGTCATTTATTCAAGTGGTTTTATCCTGCAGTCTCCCAAAAGAAATTTCTTCCTGCAGTATGTAATGGTTTCCTGTGGGTATGCACCAGTCCTTCCCATTGAACTGTCCCACTTTTGCATTCAGTGATAAAATACTGGAATTAAATGGAAATCAAGAAGCTCAATTCCTCTTAGCATGCTTTTTTTAAAACCAAATATACAGTGTCTTCCTACACAAATAAAAACAAGTTTCTGCAGCAGTGACCTGCTGAGTCATGTGGCTGAATGCTCTTAGTTTATGCAGCTGCATCCATCACGAAATGCCCTTTGATCACGCAAAGAAATGCAGTGTCTGCTTTGCATTAAAAAACAATATACATAGAAGATATTAAACTGCAGCAAGTTCAATGTATTGCTTTCTAATGCAGCGATTACAGCTTTTTTTTCTATTTTTGCTAGTGAAAACAGGAGGTCCAGCATTTCTATTAGTACTGACAGATATATGATTTCATGGAACTACATGTTTTCCACTGTACGTGTTGCTCTTATTAAAAGGTATGTGTTTTTCTGGCATCAACAAGTGTCTAATATGGATTACAGCAAATTTTCCAACATTATGCCCATTTACTCCTTTTTTTTGGGTCATTGTTGCATACCATTTTAAATTATTATGAGATTATTCAGAATATCACAGCTTTTCAAATGTGATTTTCTCTTAAAATATCGCAGTTATGTTCCATTCCTCTTGATAATTCAAAGACTTGGAATGGATGATTTAAACATGACTCATGCGCATTATGAACTATTCACTGTATTAGGAACACAGATGTTTACTGACATCAATTATTGACATCATTTTGGGATGAACTTTGTTATAACCTTGAAATGAGCAAGCTGATGGAGGATATGAATTGATGTAAAACGTCTTCTGTAGCTCTGGAATATTCCTCCCTAAGGAAAGCTGCAGAAGTATTTTAAAAGCAAAACTTTAAGCTCAAAATTATCTGAAGAAATCAGAAAACACTTCTCATCTATTATAAGAACTAAAATGGGTTTATTTGTATTTCTTCACCAAAAAAAAAAAAAAAAGTAGCTTTTTGTTTTAGTCTGTTCATCAGAAAAGAAAGGTTGATCTGAATAGGCTATTGTTAGTAACAAGCTTTGCTTCAAGTCAATAAATAGCAGAGTTGTTATATCATGTAGTTTCAGCTCATGAATTGTGCATCTGTTTAAACCCTGACAGACTGAGTGTGCCTGTTTAGATACAGCAAACATTTCTTTGCTTGCAATTTCACTTTTTGATAAAGAAATAAAATGTAGCATCAATTGCTAAAGGAGAGTAATCAACGTAAGTGCTAGGATACTTACAGATATTTAGCAGTATAGCTTATTTCAAAACTGTGAATGACAATAAGTCTTTCAAGCAAAACTGCCCAAACTCTGTTCTGTTGAACATAATAACTATCATAGCTAGCTCCTCCCAGTGTATTAGTTTGAATGGCACAACAAAGCAGATTTCAGGTGACTATCAGCACCTTTATCTCTTGTGCCGTGTTTGCATAACCATTGATGCTGCATGGCGATCCAGCAGGAATCAAAGACAGTCTGTTTTTTAAACAACAGAGACTGATCTAGTAAAGGTCAAGCAGAGAAAATGGATAAATACAGAGGCAAGAATCACACTGTTTTTTCTCTGGCTGGCTAAATGGAAATTTCTGAGGCTATTTTCTCTGGTTTGTTATGCCGTAATGAAAGTGAAATATGATGTACAAAGAATTGCGAGTGTAGCGTTCTACTTCCTGGCTTTGACATTTCTCTTGGGTTACTATTAATGAATATTTGTGGCAGCAAAAGCTCTAGAAACTGCCACTGGGAGGTAGATAGACATAGAGTAAGGAGTAGTGTAGCACTTAAAGCATCGGTGGAAGCTGTTTTGGACAGCAGACAGAACACAATGAGGCAAGGCAGCTACTTTGGTTGTAGGCAGCATAGATACTTTCAGAGATAATGCAGCTGAGCAGCAGTCATATCATTCTTTTCTTAAATGCCAGGCCCCAAGTACAAGCCCTTTGGCCAATTCTGGCCAGGTTTGACAGTGAAGGGTCTCAATGTGACAACTCTATGGAGTCTCTGGGAATATGGTGTTACAAAGACACGGGTGGACTGGGGCTGCTAAGGTAAGAGGTGTAAAGGCACAGAACATGAATTGAGAGGACTGATAATACTCCATTGATCTTGAATTCCACTGATCTTGAAGAAACTTCTACCTTCATTCAGGGATGGTAAATCTTAAGTACAGACACCTTCACTTCACTGTGTCTTTCATTCTGCACTCCACAGATGAAACTTTTTTGTACGTTGTGTTTTGGGGCACAGTCCTACATATGCTATTTCACGTAATGAAAACATTTGGCCAACAGACATGAGCATATTTATTCACATAGTTACATAGTTGTTTAAATCGTATGCTATGGGTATGTTATTTTTATTCACATTCTGGATATGTTATTCTTGTAGTTGCTGTTTTAATTCTGATAGGGACAAAAGCTTCAGTTCTAAAGTGGTCAGATGAGAGATGCAAACTGTTATTTTCTTTTCCTCCTTTAGCTGCGTGTAACATATGCAGATTCTTCAAAGTGATAAGCCCATTTGCTCCTTCCAAGCCATAGTAATGAGATATGGACATACAGCGACACTCTGCAATGTTTGGCTCTGTAGCCATAATTCCCATATTTCTAGTTGCAGCGTTGATCTGTATTTAGATATTAGAAATTTACAGAAAATACTTCCATGTTAGGTAGTATGCTGTTCTTCACTATATACATTATAGTTGTGATTTCACACTCATAAGGACTTTTTCAGTGCAGCAGCAAGAATACTATGTAAAACTGATATAATTATGGTGCTTTGTTTATGGCCTTTTATTCTTAATAAGAATGTGCCTCAAAAGTTTGTGTTGGTTTTTTTCTAAACAAGAACCTGAACATTCATACTATTAATTTGATCACAAAATCTCACACGTATGTGATTTTTACAAGGCCTACAAAAGAGAGAATGAATGGCTATACAAGGACAGCCCTTCCTTATTTATCACTTTTGCACCAGTGGGTGGCAGGATGTGGGTCTGCAGTTGCGTATATTAGGAAGAAAGAAAAAAAATATCTTAAAAGCTCGGATATGCAGAGACCCAGGTCAACCAACTTGACTTTCCACTGCCCAGCTTGGAGACTAAAATTTGCAGCTCTTAGTTATTCACCTAAATATCCCGTTCAGTTGAGGAGAAGAGGCAGGCATGTGGCTGTGGGATTTACAAGAGCCAAGTGCCAGGCAGAGGGATGCAGAGAAAATGCTGAAATAAAGGATGTGTCTGAATTGCCTCCTCCTTCTCTCTCTCTGTGGGATCTGGCTTCCTACAAGAGAGAAAGATTTACACTCTGAAGTCCCTCAGCCACTTCAGTTGCTGCTTGGATATGAATGATTTTATTTCTATTACTCTTTTAAAAGAAAATGCCTAGCAATAGTCATATTTTAGTGGGCAATATTGGTGGTAGGTGGACAGTTGGACTGGATTATCATAGAAGTCTTTTCCAACCTTAATGATTTTATGATCATTTCTATGATCATATAGTTTCTCATCTTTTGTGTACTACAAGTGATGAGCGTCACCCAACAGGGATGCTCATTCTGAAGACTTTGGGTAGTATCAGGGCTTTGAACTTTGCTTTGCACTGAGTTTGTCTTGTTGGTACAGGTTAGGCAGTGTGTAATTAACTCAAACTACAAAAGGTACCCAAACAAGTGTTTAGAGAATGCCTAAACACACTTGAAGTAAAATATATGCTAAGATACTCACCTTATCCAAGATAAGAAGGCCTCTGGGAATATGCATTTGATGTACTTTAGGTGCCTAAATAACTTCGCTGATGACAGCTTAGGTGCCTCTCAGGTATGCATGCCACAGGCGGAATTTGTGTGACTCACTCACTTGAATTCAGGCATCTACATTCTGCTTGAGCAATGCCATAGGCACCTAAAGGCTTTTGGAATCTTCTCCTAAATTATTCGAGTTTATAAAAATGTCTTCTTTCAGAAGTATGGCAAGGATTCAAACTGCTTCTCATTTAACTGCATGAACGAGTAGGAGGTGATGTTTTAAAATTTTCTATATTGCTTCATAGTCTTAACAGAATTACCAGAGTAGGATTTAAATTCATCCAGCACTTTCAATCTCTTCTGAAGAAGAGATTTTACCACAGGTATATACTGAAGGACATAAAGAAATTAAGCCAATAGCTTAGGACTTCTTCACATTTTCTTTGCCAGTCTCTTTATTTTGCAAATGTGACTGTGAGACTAGATTTTATTATCCCCAAATATTGTTTCAGATAGCATATATTCACTGTTTTGCACATTATATACAACGTTTACACCGTATTTGCCGGATAAGCACCCTCATCTTCTATAACCCTTTACAAATTCCCCACAGAAATAGGAATTTTGCCATAGTGTGAAAGGCAGAGGTGAGTATATGTGCTGCTTTATAAAAATTGGAAGATAGCTTTCTCTTTTGTCTCATACAAAGTTTTTTCACTAGCACCTGGAGCTGCAGCTTGGGGGCTGCAGTGTTAATGGTCTTCTGACAACAGCAGATGATCAGCTATGCAGAGCAAGACTGTGCAGTCTAACAAGACTAATACTAGAAAGCCTGGAAAAATAAATCTGTTGTGCTAGCCTAAGATTTTACCTGTTTTACAGCAGTCCAGTTTAATAAATCCTGAATGTTATTGTCCTGTCTGGGCATTTGGTTAGTGGCTATAGCTATATCCAGGTGATTTATTATTGCTGATGCCACATCCTGTTGCATTAATGTATAACATTTACCTACACTGTTAGCCAGACACACATCAGAAAATATGAACTGTGCTACATCTTCCCCCCACCCAGATATCAGTGGTGTCTCATTCCACATTTGTCTCTATGGTCATATTGCAAGGGCAGTAAACAAGGAGACGGAGCGCATCCAAGCGTGCAGGACGCTGTGCTGGGAGTAATGGGCAGGAAGCAGCTCCCTCCTGCAGCTGGCACACTGTGGTTCAGGTATCACAAGATGGTGCTCTTGTACCTACAGCAAGCTATTCATTAGCCATCTCTTGAGGTTACTGAGGTTCTCACTCAACCTTGATGACAGTTTGAACTGAACAGTACCAGTGATGGTTTCAGGACAGAAGAGATGCCTGGTGAGAGCAGCATCTCCATGCATGGCTATGTTGTGCATCTCTTAGTAAAGAATGAGTAAAAGCTACAGGCTCACAGAACAAGTGTTATCACACTCTCCTCTCTTCTTGATACCGCACTGAAAGACATTCTCTTGAGCAGCCATCATAAAAAACTACACAATGTTTCTTTCACATTTCCAGTTCTCCAATGGGAAGAGTTAGACCCAGAAGATCTGCTATGGAGAAAACGTATCCAGCCATCTTTTTCCATCTCTTTTAAAGTTGAGCCCACCACCACTCCTCTCCAAAACCAAAATCTGTTGCTGTACAGGTATGTGTGATACATCCCATTTAAATTAGAATGTTCATCTTTTTTATCCAAGCTGGGATCTGTTTGTATTTTACTTTTTGCATTTCTCATTTATCCACTGTCTTTTCTCCAAACTTCTTGGCTGTCAGAAGGACACATTAAAGAATGTGTCTACACTTTCCTTGTGAGATGCCACCACAGTACTGCATTCAACTTTGGGGCCCCAAGCGTAAGAAAGATATGGTCCTGTTGAAATGGGTCCAGAGGAGGCCATGAGGATGATGAGAGGGCTGGAGTACCTCCTGTTTCCTGTGAAGACAAGCCGAGAGAGATGGCATTATTTAGCTTAGAAAAGAGTCTAAGGAGCCTTATAGCAGCCTACCAGTACTTAAAGAGGCCTAAATAAAGATGGAGAGAGAGTATTTATCACAAAGACAAGAGGTAACGGTGTAAACTGAAAGAGAGTAGATTTAGATTAGACATTAAGAAGAAATTCTGTACCATGATTGTGGTGAAGCACTGGCAGAGGTGCCCAGAGAAGCTGTAGAGGTGCTATCTCTTGAGGTGTTCAAGGCCAGGCTGGATGGGGCTTTTAGCAAGCTGTTCTAGTGGGAGGTACCCTTGCCCATGTCAGGGGGTTGGAACTGGATGGTTTTTAAGGTCCTTTCCAACCCAAACCATTCTATTCTTTGATAAATCATACACTTTTTCTACAAATCTGGCAGCTAGTTCTTATTATAAAGAGGCTGAAGGAGGCTATTTTAGGAGGCTGGAACAGGCAGCAGTACTGTAGTTAATAAAGGCAATTAGATTGTTGAGTAGACCACAATGGGAGCAGCTCATTGTGCTTGATTGAGAATGAATTTCTCTTGCTCCATCTTTCTCTGTGCATTCCTTCTTTGTGCGTCAATTTTACTGCAAGTAATAGGCTGTGTGCTATAAGCATTATTCTGTACCTGAAATACATTATCTGTTAGCTCAGAATTGTACTGTAATAAGATCAGTGCTCTACAGCTTTAAGCTACCTACTGGCAAATTGAAACTCACTGTTTGTTTTCCAGTTGCCTTTGAGAATTTTTCCTCCTCTTCATGTTTAGTGATCACCTTAGAGCTCTGAGATCTGTAACAAATTCTGCATGCCAGACTCTTAGCTACTTCTTGAATATTTCCGTATCACTTCAGTGAAGTCAGGCACACAGTGGAATGATGCTGCTGTCTGCACTGCACACACCAGCAATGCAGATGCCTGCAAATAAAAACAGTACTAACTTGTACAAGTTGGGTACAAACTCTCAGATGGTAAAAATGACTGTAGTTAGCCATCACTGACAATGTTGCTTCAAAGAAATACAGATAAAGTTCGAGCCTGCTGTGGCATTTTGGCAAATAAAAGGAAATATGTTGCGAACAAAGCAGCTTTTCTCTCTCACTCAATAGCGCTGCTTATTCTTCTGACCGCCCCAGTCTGCTTTGATCACCATTGTAACTGCATATGCTGTCCTCTCTTGAAAAGCTTTCTCTAGCGGAAGGAAAAAATTGCTTATATTTTCTTTCATCTTATCCTGTGAGGACACTGGAAAGAGCTGTGCACAACATGCTCCCCACTTGATAGGAAAGATTATGTTAATGGTGGTGCCATTTCTGTTTTGCAGTCTATTGGATTCCATAAATGTGACTATATTGGCAAAAGTACCCTGCAGTAATAGTATTGAAAATGCACTTGAGAAAATATCTGATTGTATATTAGTAACAAAATTTTTTCAACATAATTGTATGACTCAAATAATGTATCATGGATCTTAGTTCATCCTACCATGCACTTTTGCATTCCAGATTAAGGGTATACTCTTATAAAAAGAACACGGCACTGAAACATGTATGAGTGTAGAAGTAGTATTATTCAAATTACTTTGACTGTCCCTGAATGTGTAGCATTGAGGAATTCCACCTCAGGGTCCCTCATTAGCTTCTTCGTGCAGTTTCTTCCTGTTCCTCTTCTTGAATGCCAGTCCTTCCAATACACCAAGGACCACTACAACCAAGCTTTTCCACATCACAAATCAGACCTTCATCTACACTCACAAAACTTCTGAATCTCCATGTTATGTTTTCATCATTAATATTCAGGTTCCTGCATGGGTGTCACTGAGGATGTGATCTGAAGATAATGACGCTGCACAGAAAGGTACAAAGGTCTCTGTACATGCTTTTAAAGTTTCTCTTCTATAATGCTGTAAGGACTGAAACCTAATACACAACATTCACTCATCTGGGGAATAGATATCTCCTGATTATTACATATGTATACACATCTATGCATGTCTATGTATATATATATAAATATTTCATCTTAGTTTTGTTTGTATTGTTGGCTGTTTGACATAAGCAGTGAATTTCAGAAGATTTTAAACTGTTCAAATTATTGAATAGCTTGCATATCTTTTTATTTTAACTTTTATTCCTTGCTCATTCATAAGATAAAATGGCTCAGTTTTGCAGCGTGCAGTGTTACAGAGATACAAAGCCCCAAATAATTCTAGTTGAAGTCAGTAGTTAGCACATGCTTAATACTGAAAATTGGCTCAGAAATCACCAACACAAAACTTTACGATATCCAAATTGGAGGTGAAGTAAAAAGCCAATAATCAACTCTTTGTGAATGTTTGCAGCGCAGTGCTGGAGCCAGAGGAAAGTTCGTCATATTAGTGCCCTTCCCTCCATCAAAGTCCTGGGGCTAGGATACTTTTCCTCTGATGTACAGCTGTTTAGTTTTGGGCGAACATTGTGTTAACACAGTTATCTTGCTTCAATTGCCTTGCCTCATGTTGTTCACAAGATCTGGCAGTTTCTGTGCATGACACTACATTACAGACTCTCCTGTCTTTAACCCTTATCATTACGTCAATTGGTCATCTCTCTTTATGGGCAAGGGGGATGTGGTGGATGTGATACAGCTTGACTGTAGTCAGGCTTTGTACATGCATGGCATTCTCATTCAAAAGTTAAGGACATATGTGTGGGCTGGAAGAGCAGACTCAGGCTGGTTGAAACTTGGCTGCACCTCTGGGCTCATCGAGAGGAACGAGTTGTGGCTTGATGCCCAGTGCTAGTCTAGTAACACAGTACACTAGGGGCTGGCAGTGGGGCTCATATTGTTCCACATATTCCTAACTATGCCAGTCATAACTCAGAGTGAACAAACCCTTCACAAACTTGCAAAGCTAGGGGGGCAGCTGACGTTGACCAGTGTGATTTAGTTCTGTGTAACTTTGAGAAACTTGGGGACTGAGCTGAAAAGTGCTGTGAACTCTCAACTCTCCTTTAGCAAGAAGGGCGAAGTCCCACATGTGTGGATTGAGTAACTTCTGCACCAGTCTAGGCTGGAAACAAGTGTCTGAGTAGCAGTCTTGTCCCACTGAAAATGACTGGAGGAATACAGGTGGAATACAAGACAGCAGTGTCCTCTCATCACAGATGAGACAGACTGATTGCTCAGCTCCATTATGAGACCATGGCCAGCATAGTAAGTGATGTTATTATTCCCTCTTCTTAGCAACGGAGAGATTACATTTGAAATAGTGTATCCAGTTTGGGGCCTAAAGCACATTACCCAAAGGAGATGTCAAGGTGCATGATATGATATGATATGATATGATATGATATGATATGATATGATATGATATGATATGATATGATATGATATGATATGATAGAGGAGGCCAGGAGGAGATCAAATAGCAACCTACAATTATGCAAAGAGGTACTACAGAATCATGTTTCTTTGAAGTGGGAGATGCCCACAAGAGGCAGAAGAGCAATGGTCAAAGGTTGTGTCTTGAGAGATTAAGGCTGGAGATTAGGAAACAGTTTGGGAGACTAAGAATCACTGGAAGAGGTTGCTGACAGTAGTAGTGCAATCTCCATCCTTATAATGAACCTTGGAAACTCAGACTGAAAAAGCCTGGCTGATCTGAACTAGTGCTGCCAATAGTCTGGCTTTCAAAGGCAGGTTGAACTAGAGACTTCCAGAGATCCCTTCCAACCAGCATTTCTGTAAGCCTATGATCTCTCCTTAAGAGTGCACTTCTGACAAGAAAACGATTATTCTTCCTCTGTAGTCACAGAGGATGTTAGAGCAGTATGTTTTCCTGCAAGCAGACACAAGACTGAAAGATGTTTTCACTTGCCAAAAAGAGAAGAGCATCCCACACTACGTGCCAAAAGAAAGAGAAAATCATATGATCTTGGCAAGCAGAATACATTTTTCTAGGGCTGGCACTCTGCTAAGGCATCCGCTTTCCCTCCTTTGCTTGGATCAAAGGCAGAGGTAGTTCAGCTCTGCCTCAAGCACGGCTAGCATGAGCTTTGCCCGTAATATGCACACTGGTGATAAGACTGAGACTGATCTGTGTGGATTCAGTGTTTTTAAAGTACTGGCACTTGCAGAACATGGAGATTTTAATTCTACAGCCACATTTGAGAATTTCAAGTTTTGTTTGACTTTTGTGATAGGATTAGAAATTGATTCAAGTAAATATTTTAATGCAATTACTTTACAGTGTTTATGCTGAATACAGAAGCTGATACTGTAAGAAACAGGAACACTACATAAAATTGAATAATGAATAATAAATTGTACGCTGTAGAATATAAATATATTAGTATGTATTCTGCAGAAGTGATGGGGAACGGGCCTCACAAGATACTAGGGTCCTATTCTGGCAGACTGCATGAAGACACTTGATCTCATTTCTGCTGTCAGTATAACTATTTTTATTAGATGGGGAAAGAAACACATCTTTCTCTTCTGTATCCCGGCTCCCTTTCATTTCTAAGAGCTCTACTCTATGCACAAATTATCTGAGAATGAAATGGATGTCCTCTTTGTTCACAGTTGCAGGGTATGATCTCTTACACTTCATATTCGTTCTTATTGCTGCAGCTTCCAATCTCAAATAAGCCAGAATGTGTGCTATTGCCTTTGTAGATCAGAAAAAAACATAACCATCAAGAACTTGACAGAAAAGAAATTTTCAAAAATGTTGCTGCCCGAAGCTTTATAATTAAAGAAAGATTTTATCACCAACACAGAGTGCCTGTCACTGTGGAGAGAATTTGCTTCAATTCTATTTCTTTACAGGGTTCATTCTGAATATTCTCATTCCTTCTCTTTAAAGCTGGTTTTGGAAAAATGTAACTCTTGTGAAATTGTTTAAAGTTGATGAGGCAACATCTCAAGACCGTCACTTCTGCTTAGGGGATGTGGAACACTTTTAGGAGCAATTCTATGAAATACCTTGTTTTGTGTAAATCCAATCTTCAGCAGTGGGATAGTGCTACAGCCAGCTTACAGAGACACAGGGTTGAGGATAGAGAAACAGGGACATTTAGGAGGTAATGTTCTGCTTGCCCTTGGAAGGCAGCATTTGCTCTTTGAAAGTCACAGTTACCTCTGAGCAGGACTGACACCGCTCTCCCTTGGACCTAGACACTGTTAATGTATCTTCACCTCAAGCTCACCATATGACATTTCAGTTACTTTCAGTCCCTTCATCACCTTCATCACCTTCTCTCCCAGTATGACTTCTGAAGAATAACTAGTTTAAGATTGTCCTCTGTAAGTGGAAAGGCAGGGGGGCGGAGCTTGATGACTCTTGAGGTCTGTTCCAACCCAAGCCATTCTATGATTCTATGATTCTATGAAGTGAATGGAGGCAGCTTCAGTGAAAGGGGAAGGGTAATAACACTTCAATTTTAAAAAGGAACCCTGACAAATGTATGAGTAACAGAGGAAAAGTATCCTCTGACAAGTCCATTTCATTAGACTAATGAATATATTTTTTGCTCATATACACCCTTTCCTGATAAAATGTCCTTACATTATGTATCAGGACAGTTATTTTCTGTGAGGGTGACAGAGCACTGGAACAGGCTGCTTAGAGAGGTGGTAAAATCTCCTTCTCCAGAGATATTCAAAACCTGCTTGGACACTTTCCTGTGTAACCTAATGTAGAGAACCTGCTTTAGCAGGGTGTTGGACTCAATGATCTCCAGAGATGCCTTCCAACCCCTATCACGGTGATTCTGTGACTTCTGTGACTCCTAGCATTAGAGAAGATGTGGCCTAACCTTTGTGTCCATTGTGAGGGACTGAATAATGGCCCAAGCTCACATTCAGTTGATGTGACCTGCCATCATTATAGAGTGGATACAGAACAAACTATTTCAGGTCATTCCACCAAACTTAGATGAAAGTTTTTGGTTGTTTTTTTTTTTTTGGTTTTGTATTTTGGGCATGTCAGAATGCTTAATATTGACATAATTTAGTCCAAGACCTAACGAAGACATGTTTCTTAAAAATTAAGAAAAAAGTCTTTCTGTGAATAATGAAACTTTCAAGTCCTGTAGTTCTGACTTGTGATGAGAACACGTGGTAAGATGTCAAAATATCACCCCAGAAATATTTTCTTCTCAGCTGTGCTCTTTGGGAATTGCATGGAATGACATATCTCTTTAGTCATTTTTCACAATATCTGTATGCCCTAAGACTGCTGGAATAATTTTAAAACAGACCATTCAATCCAAACATAAATTGGCATGTAGCCTTTTGATTCTGTTAACAGATGGCGTATGGTATTTATGAGAACAGTTGTTAAATGCTTTATAGTGTGACTCACCAACTGATAGCTGCATATTAATGGAAAGTGGACAGCACTATCACATTTACAAGTGCTGGATTGTTGAGTGGAGCTGGGGGACTTGACTTGTAGAACTGGTTGTCCTTATATGTTTGGTCTAGATTATTTGGAGTCCTTCTCTAAATACTGTTTCTATGATGTAAGATCTGCTAACCATACTGCAAAGATGAAAATCTTTTAAACCAGAAATTATATCTTAGTTTCGGGGGGGGGGGGGAAGAGCTCAGCAGTTAATTATGTTTGTTTGTTTTTTAGAATTAGTTTCTGGGGTGGGTGATTCTGAAGATTAGTTTCTCAGATGCTGTACTTTTGTTACTAACTGAAAATATCCAGAGAAAAATAAAATACATTTATGATGCTGGTATCAGTATATAACATATGTTCATCAGATCGGTCAGAAGGCATTCTTGCCTTGTCTTGATATGAGTTTTGAATTTTTGACAGAAATTTGTTTTGCCCACTTTCAGATTCTCAAGAAAGTTTTTCTAGAGCAGTGTGCAACATGAGCGAGTTCAGTTCAGGTATTCTTTAAAAATCTTTGCTGTGAGGTTTTTCGATGAAGCACTTTATGTGTCAGTTATTTCAAGAGCTGGAAAAACCACTGAAAGCATGCCACACATTGCATCAAGTTACAAGGACCATAAAACAGGCCTCACATATGATCCTGCAAATTAATAAAAAGACAATTAGCTGTCATTGTTAAAGCACTTATTTTATTGCTTTAATTTTGAGTTTGTTTAGGTCACTTTCACTTGCATTTGAATAGTAAAATATCCTTAATGGAGATATTGAAGAAGAATTGACATTGGTGGCACCATTACAGCTTGCTGGAGTTCATGTGAATAAAAAAATAAGCCCTCATACAACTAGGGTAAGATTATAGGCTTGTTCCCTGTACATCCCCTGGGTCACATTGATAGACTGGGGCCCAAAGGTAATAGCCTCTGACAGAGAAAGTCATACAGAAGATAGGGAGTTTTACCCTTTTTCCCAGGATCTGGTAGAAGCTAAACCCCACCAAGTACTCAAAATATACCAGACTGTGAGCAGCTCCTAATTCCCCTCTGATTATTCATCGTCTATGCAGGAATTTCACTTATCTAAAGTTACAGCCTGGATTTAGGGGCACTGAAGAAAAGCAGGAGGTTAGAAAACTGTCTGGGGCAACGCCAGAGGCTCCTGACAAATCCAGGAGAGTTTTAACATTCTTCTGCTGCTCCCATGAATAATCAAACTTTATTTAAAATGTCTGGGGAATTTTCCCCCCCTTCTTCAGTTCCCACTAAGCCTCAGTAAGTATAGTGAGATTCCAGTGGGATCTTTAGCAGAGTAAAGTGCTGTTTGTGCCATAGGCAACCACACAGCGTCTGGTAGCAAAAGTTGGACAGACACACGTAGTAATCACAGGATGTTGCATTCCTCTTTACTCAGACACCTGCTTGCATCATGGCTGCAGGGTAGCATAAGGGAGATACAGAAGCAGAGAGATGGCTGCAGGTATCAGCCTTTTCAGCTTGCCACTGACCCAGCAGCCTAAACTGTCCCCTGATTTACAAGCAGGGCTGAAGCCCCTCCTGGGATTGGCATTTTGGCTGCACAGACCCCACCTCTCTTGTAGTGTTGCTTCTTGGATTCTCAAGTCCCTCTGAAGGTCTGGTCCTGATGCCAGACATCTGTCTGAACATATATATTCACCTGTGCTTCTGGGGGGCCTCTCATGAGTCAGTGGATTCATCCCAGACAGTGGGTTATTAGTGTGCTTGATGAGAGAGAATGCACAAGTTTGCGACATTAGGGTTTCATTAGATTTTAACCATCTAAACAAGTGTGACCAATAAAAGGAAATAAGTATGGAGTTTAGTGTTGGCCAGCTCAAATATAAACTTACCTTAAACTCTCTTCAGTATGCCTTTATTTTCAGCCAACTCTTGCCCTTAATAAAAGAAAATGAACTAAACTACTTTTCGTTATCTTTTGAAAATGAACAAAACTGAAAACTCTACAGGAAAGTGCAGCAAAAATAGAGAGGCTGGAGAAACTGATTAATGAGGGAGAAAATACATAGAGCTTGGCTAAGCCGCGGCTTGGAGACGACACGATAAGTCTGCAAATATTTGCAGGCCGTAAATACCAAGGACAGGAATTTAGTGTAGCACAGCCAGGCATAATCAGGACTATGGGAAGAGGAAAAAATATATATGTGGGGAACTGAGGGAAAAGAGTTGCCAGTGAAAGGCAATAGGCCAGAGAGTTAATAGATGGCATACATGCCCTGCAGGGTGCCACACAGCAATGGTAAGGAAATAGGGAGAGAAAGATGACATGGATGGTAAAGTGGCTGTTTAAATATCAGACATTGTAATCATAGAATCATAGCATGATAGGAGTTGGAAGGGATCATCGAGTCCAACTCCCTGCTAAAAGCAGGTCCCTACAGTAGGTTGAGCAGGAAAGTGTACAGGTGGGTTTTGAAAATCTCCAGAGAAGGAAACCAGCCTGGGTTGGGTGTTAAGCAGAGAGGGCACAATGAGGCCTTCCCAAGGCCCAGCATGACTGCAGGCCGACTGTGTCACTCTCTCCATGGCCGCGCAGGCTGAGGCCAGCTCTCCGGTGTGCCAGCACGGATTTGTTTGTTGGGCTGGATGGGACAGAATTTTCTGTTTTGGGAGTTTAACTCTGAGTAGGATCAAAAATAAAAAAGGAACTTCTATATCTTGTGAAAAAGAATGAGAACAGGGGGAGGAGGCAGACCTAATCGCAAGGCGCTGCCTGGGCTGGGCAGGGAAGTGTCCAGCCAACCCTGCTCTGATCCCTCAGCACAAAACATCCCCAGCTTGGAGCATGGAACAAGTCTGTTCCTTGTTGTAGATCTGAAAAGGGCCTTACACATCCCAAAGGCATCAGTCATGCTCCTCCCCACCCCACCAGCGGCTGATAAAGGGGATCATTCTGCTGAGGTCCTTGGCTCCCTCTGACTATGGGCTGTTCCCTGCTCTAGGCTCTCTGGCTGCAATCTCTTAAAATGGGAAATGCCATCCGAGCCCAGCAAGGACACGCTGTTACAGACGGAAGTTCATCACACATTGGGACATTTCTGCAGGAATTTTTCCTCTGAGAATCTGGTGGGTTCTGAGGGTGGAAAAAGGCGCTTTGTTTAGGTTTTTAATCAACCTCGTTGTATCCGTCATGGGAAAGGCATTGTAGAATGCGGTGTAGAATGTGGTGAGTTACAAATCTGCTAACCTAGAGTTAGACTAGATGACCTTTAAAGGTCCCCTCCAACTCAAACAATTCTATGATTCTGTGAGTTCAGAAACAAAATTAATTTCATTAAAACAAGTTGTTCACAGAATAGAGCTAACATTTTTCATTACATCCAGCTCTCTCTGTAACCGGTCTGTGTAAACAAGGCTACTTTATCAAGTAAAACTACTCCACTGGATGAATACAAACAGCACTGGGAGGTGCAAGGTGGCAAGGCCCTGAGGTCTTGTACTTAACTGGAAGAAGCACAACTTTGCCCTGTTGTGTTGACTGTTTTCCCTTCTTAACACGTTGTGACTTGTAAATAAGCTCCCAGAAGTGAAACCAAAGCTACAGATGTTAGTTCATCCTGCTCATGTGTGCATTGTTTGATCTGTGAGTTAGTGCACTGCATTATTGCTGTGCTTTCAGTCTGTAATAATGTACACACATTCTTCTAACCTCTTGTTATAAGTGAGGGCTTAGCACACGGCTGGCCAAAAAGCCATGGGTCTTTAAGTAGAGTTCCTAAGAAGTGTGGATTTAAAAGTCATTAGGTTAAACAGATGCAAGAAAAAATGACCTCTCTCATTAACAGGCATAGAGCAAAGCTGTGCACAGAAAAGCAGGGAAGCTGCATGTGGAGATAGAGAGGAGCAGGGAGCATACAGGCAGCCAGCTTGAGGCAGGATAGAGTGCAAGCTTTCAGGGAAAAGGGAGGACTAACCCCAAAAGACTGACCCTGGAGTGTAGGGGCACTGCTGTCCATGGCACGTGAAGAGGAGAGGCTGTGCTGTGCCCAGGATTTTTCCACCTGCATGGTTTTTCAGAGATGATATCTGGAATAAAAAGTTGTAACGGGATGAGGACAGAAACTAAAAGGAAAGACTGAAGAAGCACGGGGGGAAAAAAAGGGGGGGGGGTGGGGGGGGAGAAATGGGAAGCACTTTCATTAAAACATTAAGAAATAAGGCCAAAAGGAAGGGAGCAAGGCTGACTTTAAGGAGCAGTAGCACCGATATGGTCGGCAAACAGCTCTGCCTTTCCTCTGTCAGGGAAGGGCTCCCTCTCCCCTCCAGCCCACCGTTTTGCCTTCTGCCATGGGCCCGGGGCTGCGGAGCTGGGCAGCCCCCGGAGCACTATGTTTCACTGACACCAGTGTTCGTGCAGCAGCATATGCTGCCTGTGACAGGCGTGCAGGGCTGTGCCTTTCCACACGTGCTCCCAAGGTCTCCCGATTGGTGTGCTCAGCAGAGGGGGCCGGTCCTTGAAGTCAGCTCCTGTGCCTATGATAGATGATATTTTCATGCAAGAAAACAAAACCAGGCTATCTGATGGACTGCATTATTTTTCCAGGCGGCTTGGAACTGCAACTGCAAAGTAAGAAGTTTTATGCTTAGACTTCAAAACTGTGAGTGGAATTTAAACATCAGTTTTAAACAAATTTTTTTAAAACTCAGAACTTTGCATGAAGTGTATATATCTGCACAATAACTTTTCATTATGGAGTGAGCTGTTGCGAATTCTCCTGAGATGAACTAATGATTGCTTTGGGAAACTTCACAGAGTGCTCGCTGCATTTGCGGCTGCACTCTTAAATGTGTCCTGAGAAGGAGGATGCTCTTTTCAGTGCATGCAATTAGTCTAGCTGGAAATGGTTTCAAATTATCCACGCCACTGGAAAATGTGTTTGAGCAGGACTGGTTGTGCTGATGGAGAATCTCCTGGGAGTCATCAGCAAATGTCAGGCTGGTCTGCGTGTCTTTGTCATGAATGTCATTGCTTGTGTATGGAGAGGGATTAGGTGAAAACCTACTGTTACCGTTGCGTGGCACTGTGCTTGTGAGATGGGAAGGCTGCTGGTACCAGGTGTTAGCAAGGTGGCCAATTAATGATGATTGTGGGAAATTAGTTTAAGACAATATTGTCCACTGGGATGCAGATTTATAGAAATAATTTTAACAAAGGGATAGGTAGCACTTGTGCACAGGAGGCTCGTTCTTGTAGGTAAAACATTAATAACCTGCTCTTTTTCACATGAGCTAAACAGGAATAGTGTAATAGTTTTCCATGGAAAAGCTGTAAGGGCTGATACCCAGTCCAAGAGTCCAAATCTGAGTTGGCAGTTTGTGACCCCAGATTTGTGATATTTTCAGTTTCCTGTGGGAGCTGCCCAATAATCCCTGTGACCCTGTGTTGTTTATACACAATCTTAAGTGCAAAGACCTTTTCTGGATTCACGTGAATGTTAGTAAAAGCTGGGATACATGCTTTTAAATAAAGTTGTTTTGAAGCCAGACAAAATTGCCCCACAGCTATCTCTAGCTACTCCAACACTTATATATAGTATGATTTTTGCTTAGAAAACAAGCAACTTAACATTTCTGAGCCTTGGCAAGAATATTGCATCAGTTTATACTCTTATATTCTAGTGAACCCAGGTGAAATCCAAAGAAAAATTAGTGGTGTGTTACTGCTAAGTAGGTGTGGCAGAAATCCTATCCCTTGTGCTTCCACTGCCATTAATCTGCATCTGGACACCTCCAGATCATGCAGCAACATAAACAGCATCCAAATGAGGTGTGGGCATACAACTGCATTTCTGCAGAATTAGTCAGAGCACATAACGTGGGACGTGTACCAACTTTATACAGCTGGCAAAGAGGCAACTCAATCCATTGCCAAGTACAAAGTAAATGTCAGTATTTCTTTAACAAATGAACTGCTAGAGTAATTCTATACCATTTTGGTACTCTTACTTCATTTGTTGAAGGGTTTTTGTTACAACACTGGAATCTCTAAAGGCAGATTTATGGTATTGAGCCATGGCTGGAGTGAATCTGAACTTACTTGAAATATAACAGTGATAAATTTCCTTTGTCTTCATCCCTTTCCTCTACCTTTTGTTGGTCACTACAGCTGGAACATCCTAGATTTTTCCAGTAGAGCAAAAGACAATGTTTTTCCCAAAGAATTTGGTTCTAACACTAAAAATACACCCACAGAGAAAATCATGAATCTCAAGTACTCTGTCAGAGAGGCCTTCTTAGTTGAAAGGAGGAAATCCTAAAGGGAAGAAGCATTAATCCAAACCACTAATAAATGCATAGTGAGTTAGTGTTCTGTAACAAACAAGTAACAGTATTTTTATTTTAATAATGTTAAAAATCAAACCTGTATCGATTTTCTTTCCATTTTCTCAAGGTAACAAATTAGGGGTGGAAGTAAATAAATCTATGCAACATGCAGATATTCTTTCCAGTGGCCCATCATTAAAATGCTGATAAAGTTCTTTAAATAAAAGTCCTCTCTAAACCTTATAATGTAAAATGTTTTCCCTTCACGTGACACATCCTGGTTCTTCTTGTTCTCTTAATTTGACAGTCTCTGTTAGATACTTCTGCCTTGATAGAACAGGCCAGATTCATAGCTAGGCAAGTGTGAATAAAGAATAACTCACTGAAGTCAATGACATGACCCTGGATTCGATCCAGTGTGATTGGAGTTGGAATGTGGCTCCATGCGTGCAACTGGCACCTGTGCCAGGCAAAGCAAGGAAGTAAACAAAGAGATACTGCAGTTGTGCATGTTGCTAACAGGACTGCCATGGTGCTGCCAGCTTCCAGTTGTGCTTTCACCTGGAACGTCTTCCAAAAGAAAAGATCTAACAGCATAATCTCAGTTCTACCCTACCAACTTTACTTGTTATGTATCCTTACAGTTGTGTGAAAGGTGCTAAGCCTCTGAATAAATGACATAAAAGTCAAGCTATAAATTGTATGTGTTGTTCTATTTCTTTACTCCTGCTCAGAAAGATTTTAGGTTTTTTTCTCCATGATTTTTAGGTTTATGCTGTTCTTTGCTGACAGTGTTGTTTCAGGAAGGTTTATTTCTGGCTGTGAAATTGCTGCTCTCTGTGATATTCTGGGATGTCCCAGAAGCTTCTTCCTGATTCCTAGAGAAAGCTCTTTTTCCTCCTCTACATTGTGATGATAACTGCACTGTTCCTATGGCCACCTACACAGAAAAATAACTCCCAGCTTTTTGTCGTGGAGAGACTAATGGGAATGTTTTGTACAATAGGTGGGGCTTCCTTATGACTGCTTTGATTTTCCTGTTCTGGGTACTAGGCAAAGTTGCTGCCCTAAAGAGAGGCAGAATTCTATGCAGCTATCTAAAGGCAGTCCCATCTCATCAAATTCTTCCCAAAGGAATAATTTGGCCTTGTTTGAGATGGGAGAGTCACCTCATACTTCTATTCCTGGCCAGACATGGCTGCCTTATACCTTTATTGCTGCAGTAAAAGAACCGAATTCTGTGAAACGTGTGCCCATGACGGTTCATCTCTGCTCGTTGGAATTGCCAAAGCATGGAACAATCTTCAGGGGAAGACTTTACATAGGCTCTGGTGTGAGGATGGTTTCCTGGTTACTCTGAATGGGAGACAGGCATGGGATGCTCATATTTTAAGGAGCTCATTACAAATGCTATCTGCTACGTGAACTTCTAGGGCCACTTCAGTTTCTAAGTATTCAGCATCACCAAGAAAAAAACAGCAAAGCCAAACGGCAGGGGCTGCCTGTTCTTTGCTGCATAACAAGTTCCTGGAATGAAGTGCATTCGTATCTAGCACTGAAGTGGGAATTATATGAAGCTAAGGTGCAGCTGAACTGTACTTAAAGCAGTTTCTTTTGAAGTGCTTTTTATCATTTCTCAGATATCTTTGTGCCACGTGGGTGTGCTCTCAACAGCAGCACTCTGTTAGTCCAAAATAACTTACTAAGGCCTGTCTGTATGGGTATACAGTTTAACTGTAACACAAAATATTCACCTAATATATGCTGCTTATCAGATCAGTTTTAGAAAATCTCATCTTTTATAGTGATTGATCATACTGTTGCATCTGGTGCTGATGAGAAGAAGGTATCACAGGCTATTATTTTGGAATAAACGGTTTCAGTAGGAAACAAAAAAAAATCTTCCTGATATTTTTAGTTTTAAAATGAATTCCATAAAGGCATTTGTGAGATGGGGATACTTGTCATGCAGTTGAGTCAGCGGGGTTATGGAAGGGATCAAACAGAAGGGAAGTAGTCGCTTAGCACATACCCGAGTCCTCAAATTTAAAGAGGCTTGTGGACATAAGAGATAACACCTTAGCTGCAACACTGGTAAATATCACTGTTTTTCCAGGCCTGAGAAGTATCATGCTGTAACATCATAAAATCTTTGTGAATTTTGGTCCTCTGAGTCACCTGAGAGAAGCAGTCCAGAGGCTGTGTGTGAAAGGAAGGGAGCTACAAGGCGAGGGAAAGCACAGAACAAACAGTTTTGCTAATGCTACACAAATGCTTCTTCAAGCTGAAAATGAAAAGTACACAATCTGGCAGGGAAAAAGATGAGCGTGTGAGTAAAAGTCATGTACCTCTGATGTTGTTTTCTACCTTCTGTGCTATGTGCTTTGTGCCTTAGGGATAATGAATAATACTGTTTTGAAGACAAATTAAGTTACCTTAATTAATGCATAATGCATTGTTTTGAAGACAAATTAAATTACCTTAATTAAATTGCTGATTGTGGGCTCTCAGAAAAAAAAAGAAAATAAGATGTATTCATGTGCCGAAGGTCACACCGTTGTAAGGGAGATGTGTGGGGAAGGTGCACCACTGAGCAACCCACAGCATGAAGCATCTGCTCTATCCATATGGAGAAACCAGGAAAATTAGATGGATCCCAAATACAAATTGACCCTAAAACCTTTACAACCACATCTTTCAATATCATTTCAAACCTAACTCTTTGACTGCCACTTCATTATGTCCTGAAATTACAGCACCTTGAATGACATTTCTTGCCATCACAGAAACCTACCTCTTTCAACACTTTGTGTATCATATACAGACAGCAACTGATACAGTTTAAGATATGTCTGTCTCACTATGAGCAAAGGGCTAAGAGCCGTTTCCCTGGAATATTGTTGCTGTGACACAAGCAGAAGAATTATGGCTATTGTAAACAAGTGGCATTTAAAGATTTCAGCTGCAAGCAAACAAGCGTGACTGACTCTAATATTCTGCAGTTTGGCCTAAGGAAAGCAGTCTGAAAAACCCTTTGCAGATTGTCTGTCATAATTTCAAGATGAAACTTTAAATTCCAATCTCTATCTTTACATCTTAATTCATATCTTTATGCCTTCGTATCATTATGTCTTTTCACCTCCCTCTATGTCTTCATACCTATCGTTCCTAACCTGCAGAATTGAGATCCACTTGATTAAAATGCTGATTCCTAGAAAGAAATGGGGATTTACCTTTTGTGCAAGGTAGCAATTCTAGTCTATATGTTAGCCAAGAAAATAAATTTCAAAAGAAAATCGAGGCAACTAAACGAGAGTAATTAAAGAAACATCAACATTCATGGTTTTTAAGCACTCCATGAAGGATGGGTAGAGCAAAGAGTCCACTTCTGGTTTGAGCAAATTCACTAAGCCTAATGGGAACAGAGATAACTTATAACAAAGGTACACTCAAACATCTTGCAGACTCTTCGGAGAACTCCCTCATGTGTAATTACTGCCTTTTAAATAATCTGTGCTGATGCACAGCAACAGCAAGTGCCCATGGCTCTGGCTTGGGAGGAAAGACTCTGTCCTTCATTGTTTCAAGAGAGTGCTAGTGGGAAGGAGGGCTGTGACTATATTTGCTGGAATCTGGCTGAGTTTTGGATGAGAACTGTGATGCCAATATACGATCACTCAGAGGGTGGTGACGCACTGGAACAGGTTGCCCAAGGAGGTTGTGGATGCCCCATCCCTGGAGGCATTCAAGGCCAGGCTGGATGTGGCTCTGGGCAGCCTGCTCTGGTGGTTGGCGACCCTGCACACAGCAGGGGGGTTGAAACTCAATGATCATTGTGGTCCTTTTCAACCCAGGCCATTCTTTGATTCTATGATTCTATGATCAGAATATCAGCATCAGGTCTCTTCCAAGTCAAACGATTCCATGATCAAAGATCAGCATAGTCTGACATGCCTGAACACAAGCATCAGTATTCAGGATGCCTGTGCTGTTGGTGTTTCATCATTTTAATTGCTAGAGGTTAAGCTCTATTGTGCCAGCTGCACGCAGGCAGTGGCAGTACACCTACACAGTGTGTTTGTGCTCTGCTGGACTTGCTCTACTCCCCAGAAATACCCGTGACCTCAGTGTATAGGTTCTTTAAGCAAGCCTGCCTTGCTGCAGGGCAGAGGTAGGTCTTAACCCTGCCCACTGTTAGCACTCAGTCTGAGACCTGTGATGCCTCAGGTGGTGCGTATCCAATCAGGCATGCTAAAACTCACCCAGAAATTTTAAGTAAATACATAAAAATAGCATTCCTCCACATGTTTTTGGTTCTTGCTGTGTCTACATCCCAACATTGACTGAATAAACATCTAGATGTTAAAAGAAGGGAGAAAATGGGATCCCAACTTGTAGAATGTTTTATATAGATTATTTGCATGCACAACTCACATACAGTCAGAAACAGTGATTTCAGATGCTGCCAGCGTGGCTTGTCAGTACTGAAGGAGAAAGCAGCTTTCCTTCTTCCAGATCCTCAGTGCAGTTTTCTGCAACATTGAAGTTGGCAGTCTGTAAGTGATATGTTTACTCTTCATCGCTGCTCTTCATTGGGGTTTACAGCCTTTGGGATGTACATGCCATCTTTTCTTTTTTAATTTTGAAGTAGAGTTGCGTTTACATTTTCCCCAAAATGCTGAATTGCCAAATGCTTCTGAGAAGTATCTCCATGGAATTGAGATGCTGCTCCATACCCTTTACAAATGTAAATTAACTAATCTTACTGGAGTAATTGGCAGAAAAGTAATTTCCCTTTATCATGACAAACTGTATTGCAGTATAAGAGTAATGACTACAATTTAAGCAGCTATGAATTGTGCATTAGGGAGCTCGAGGCCTGAGCATTGCTCACAATGAAATTTAAATTGCATCTTTTCTGCATCTAGCTGTTTATAAATAACACTGCGGTTACAAACACAAGAGTAATTTTTGTCACCAATTTCTTATTGACATTGACAGTTGAAACGAAAGATGTAAGTAGCTGATGGTCTGTGCGGTAAATAGAGGTTAAATTATCTTTTATTGCACTCAGGCTTCTCCAGAAATGGAAACAAATCAAAACCCTAGAACCAACCACAAGATGAAGTGTAAGCATCTGGAAAAACTAAGCAAATATTTAGCAGCTAGGATCTCTTTTCATAGCTGGTGATATATTTAAAGAAAAAAAAAAGAAAAAGGAAAAACAAAAAAAAATGGATTAAATGTTCCATGAACTCTATCGTATAAATTTAGATTTTTATACAAATTTCTGGCTTGGATCTAACTCTAAGCCTACCTGGCAACCACTGGCTATCTGAAAGCGAAGAATAAGTGGTTTAATATGTATTGCAGCAGCCTCCAAGTCCTGCTAGATCGTGTGCACTGAAGGAGTGTGCTTGTACAGGTGTGCTGTAAGCTCTGCAGCTTTCATCCGTGCTTGATGTGCTCCATCCTTACATTCGCTGTGCAACATCACTGTCTTACAGTTCAGCAATCCCACTTATAATCATTTACAGAGAGCTTGTGAGACTCATCTTCCTGAGAATGAGGGATAGTCTTGCTCTTGCTTAGGTGTGACTATTTTTACATCCAAATGATGTGATACAGAGCACCAGCTGCCGTGGTGTGAACCATGGCTTGATCTTCCTGGAAGGCTGGAGCTCCAGGTCTAGCAACTGTTCCTTATATAGGCTTTACTAGGAGATTTTATCTGTGGACATGAAATTGGTGACAGCATTTCTTAGCAATGTCAGAGCAGGTTAATCTGCTCATACAACTATAGTGACAGCCATCCCCACCTTGCATTACAGTTAGGTAGGTCTGAGGCAAAGCCCAAGCTCATACCCATGCTGCAACTGAAGATGGTGTGCTGGTGTCATCTCAGGGTGACCAGTATGAGTTATTGGGAGGCAGAAAGGGATAAGGAAGGAGCCAGGTCTGGCTGCAGCACCTTTCACAGCATTGCTGGGCTGCTTCTGCCAGGTGGACTCTGACATCACGTACAAGGACGGCAGGGAGGATTTATAGGCAGGTGCCCAAGGCTTGTTCTGTATGTGACACCAGAGCCACAGGTGACAGCCAGATTTACCATAGAAACATTCCGGTCTTCAGCCATTGTCCTTTAGCCCAGGTACAGCATCCCTATGCCCAGTAACCTTCTCCTTCTCAGAAATGCTTTGCCTGAGAAATGCAACACCATCCAAATCTAGGAGAGAAATAAAATAGCATATTTTATTTGTATATATTTAAAATATCTTTTATTACTCCACAGCTGAGCCATTGCCCTCTAATTTGCAATAGCCATAAGTCCTCAAGGGAGAACTTAAAAGAGAAAAAAGTTTATTCAGGCAGGAGATGGGGTAGGTAAAACAGACATTGGAGGTGGCTTCAAGAAATGCAGAGAGAATCAAACATGGGCACTGCTATGCAATGTTTGTTGACTCAACTAAATGGGAATGAGCATCTATTACATTCCTATAAATGAGGCAAAAGTAATCATAAGAAGAGGCAAACTAGCTTCAGTTGTACATATCAGCTCTGCTGCAGGCTCCTCTGTGATAAGGAGATAATTTACTCTTGTAAAGAACTTTTTTGCTGCTGTCTGTGAATTAACTAACATAGCTATGTATACATGTTATTAAAAGAAAACACAACCATTTTTCTAATCACAGAATTGCAGTGTTTGGAAGGGACCTCGGGAGATCATCTAGTCCAACTCCGTGCTAAAGGAGGTTCCCTGCAGTAGGTTGCACAGGAAAACGTCCAGATGGGTTTTGAATATTTTCAGAGAAAGACACTCCACCACCTCTCAAGGAAGCTTGTTCCAGTGCTCTGTAACCCTCAAAGTAAATATTTTTTTCCTCATGTTCAGGTGGAATTCCCTGTGTTCCAGTTTGTGCCCATCACCCCTTGTTCTGTCACTGGGCACCACTGAAATGAGACTGGCCCCATCCACTTAACTCCCGCCCATTAGATATTTATAAACATTGATAAGATCCTCCCTCAGAATTCTCCAGGCTGAACATCCCAGGTCTCTCAGCCTTTCCTCATATAGGAGATGCTCCAGACCCTTCATCATTTTTGTGACCCTCTAGTGTACTCATTCTAGGAGATCCCTGTCTTTTTTGAACTGGGGAGCCCACAACTGGACACACGGTATTCTAAATGTGGATTCACCGGGGCAGAGTAGAGGGTGAGGATCACCTCCTTCGACCTGCTGACCACGTTCATTTTAATGCACCTCAGGATCTCACTGGTCTTCTTCTCCTCAGGGGCACACTGTTGGCTCATGGCCAACCTGTTGTCCTCCAGGACCCCCAGAGCTCCTCTCCAGCAGATCAGCCCCTAACCTGTACTGATGCATGTGGTTATTCCTCCCCAGGTATAGGACTCTACACTTGCCCTTGTTGAACCTCACCAGGTTCCTCTCCGCCCAGCTCTCCAGCCTGTCCAGGTATTGCTGAATGGCAGCACAGCCTTCTGGTGTGTCAGCCACTCGTCCCAGCTTCATATCATCAGCCTACTTGATGAGTGTGCATGCTATCCCTTCATTCAGGTCACTGATGAAGATGTTGAACAACACCGGACATAGTACCAGCAGCTCTCTTTGACTTCCCTCGCCAGATCTAATTCCAAGTTGGCCTTAACCTTCCTTGTGGCATACCTGCATGTGTTACTGACAGTGTTCCTATATTCTTCCAAAGTGGCCAGACTCCTTTTCCACATTCCATCGACTTTCTTCTTTCATTTGAGTTTTTTCTTGCTCATCCATTCGGGTTTCCTGCCACCTTTCCCTGATTTCTTAGTCTTAGGGCTGTACTGATCTTGAGCTTGGAAGAAGTGGCTCTGGAACGTCAACCAACTTTCTTGGACTCCCTTACCTTCCATTACTCTTTCCTAAAAGGTACATAGCCATGACAGCTTTCCAGTCATGGACCTGTCTCACTGTATCTCCATGATCATGATAGATTGTGGCCCTGCAACCACATACAGATCTCTAATCTTTCCTGATTATTCCCTATGCCTTGTGGATATTGACTCTCACAGGGAAAGGATCTAAAAGATCAGCAGAAGAAAATACAGACTAAAATAGCAATAAAGAGGCAAATGAATAATTTTATTCGTTCAGGACTCTTCTGCAGTGTTTTCTGAAGTGTCCCTAAGACTTCTGTCCCTTTGCCCCTTTATTACTGCTCAGCAACTTTAGAGAAATATAGATATCACAGCTGGCTTATGCCCATGAAGGAGCAAGATACAGTCTCAACAGGCTAGAGATGAAGATCCCCATGCTGCCAAAAAAAGCAGTAGCTTCATGATTAATGGAAGAAATAGTTTCATGCAGCAGCTGGTGAGAATTTACCTTGAAAAAACTGAATATTCATTCTGAAAACAAACACCTTGAAACTGGTTGTAATTGAAAACTGCTACAGTAGAGCAAATTGGAAACCTTTGAAAAGAAGCGAAAATGTTTTCTCTTTAACTGAGACTAGCACAGGCTTCAGTCTGAGAATAAATATTTTGAGTCAAAAATTTTTTGATAGAAATCTATAATTACCTTTGCAATATTGCTGGTATTCATCTACTTAGTAAGGACTTTGACTTTATTAGCTATTTAATCATCTGAAATAGTCTACTACCAAATGCTCCAGGAGAACAGTGTCTGTGTCAGATTCTGCAGCTGCTTGGCTATGTGTCTAATAACCTGTTATATTTCAGACCCTGCAGAAATTAGTCACTGAAACCTTTCTTCTTTCAATCTATCCTCAGATAGCAAGTGTAGCCAAATTAACTACACAGTCTTCACAGTTTTCATCCTCATCTGCCACTTAGATTACTCCAAAGCCTATGTCAGCAATCTGTGTTCCTCCAAAATGTTTTAGAAGTTGTGCTTTTAAAGTTGTGTACTGGTGTGTGTGGTGACTAATGGAAAGTCTGTCCTGACCCAGCATTGCAGAAGCAGGCACTGGCATGTGATCTGGCCAGCAATCTTATCTGATGATGAACTTCCTAATTGCCAAAAAAAAAAATGATGCAAATAAGGCCATACCTGTCAGTGCTATGTAAATGGGACTGCTTTATTCCTCATCCCTCTTCCCATTTCTCCATAAGCTTGCCTGCTGGATGGAACCTCAGGAATGTGACTGTGAGCCACGAAAACATATTCTCCGTGGTCTGGACAGCTCCATGTCTTTCCTCCGGCTACTACTACTGACACGTGTGGGAGACACTATAGGGACAGAACTGGGGAGGATCCCCAGAAGTTTGGCAGGGCCTAGGAAGCATAGAAAAATGTTAAAAGACCATCTGTCCAATTATCCCAGCAGGGCTGCACCCATAAGTAAATCCCAAATCTTTTCTGCATGTGAGATATCTCTGGCCAAATTAGCCAAGAAGGTGAGTTCTTCTTAACTGTGCTCAGTTAAGCTTCTGTCAGCTCAGAAGCCAAGGAATGGCTTCTAAGATGCTCAAGCCTGATAGGCCAGTGCAATGAAGAAACAAGAACACTAGGATTCAGAACAGGGAGAGTAATCAATGCTCATTCTCATTTAAATAGCGAATTATGTAGCTGAGAAGTGAAATAACTTAGTATCTAGTTTGGTCTTCTGCCACTGCTGCTCTCTCCACATCATTCCTTTGTTATGAGTTCAGCCTGTATCATCTCTCACCATTGCTGATCCCAGATTAAGCTGGCCAGGAGGCAGACAGGACAAGGGAAACTGCTGCATTTTGCAGAGTGCAAACCAAGACTGCTTAGTGACTTTCCCAAGCATTCAGACTCCAGAGAGAAGAGTTTTGTCTTATGGGTGATGGGGAAGGTTCTGCAGCTAGCTGGAGGTGGGAAAACAAAATGGTGTTTTTAAATTTATGTTGTTAAATGAGAGATTAGGGTGGGTCTCTACGGCTAAAAAGGCAAAGGGCAAATGGAGGTCAGGGCTGTTACACTGGTTCAGCAGATATCTCCTGGCCTTCCTGGAGATGATGGTAATGAGAGCAAATAGTCTCTGGCCCTATCATGTGTCAGATGGTCAGATGGCTTAAAAGCCCCACATTGCCTTCACTGAAGGTTGGGGATATGAGATGGCAACATGTGGAAGAACTGAACAAAGTAGAAAGAAAGTAGAAGCAAAAGTCCACATTCACCTACCCAGTGTCAGATGACCGTGAGCTGCAGGGCAGGGATTTGTGGGGAAGATGAGAAAGCCAGCTAGCTGACCTTTAGAAACCAAGGTGCAAAGAGCTTTGCTTTGTATCGATTTAAGTGAAGTTGTTCAAAGTGTGCTGAATATTGTAATGAGGATGGAATGCCAAGAGTATTGGTGGCTTAACGTTACCAGGATCTGGCCTTCATAAAGCAAGGCATAAGCATCATCAGTTTAGAGAGACGTCCCTTCTGCTGGTGCCTCATGGGCTGCTGCATCATCACAGAAACAGTAAAATGACAAAAATGTCTAAGCAATGTTTTAGTGACATTACACCTAACTGTAAGCATATTGGTATTCCACCTACATAATACTGTTGAGCAGTCCAAATTATTTGAGTTACTTTCTTTAGGAAGACAAATCTGCCTATTGCCTTCAAGGAAGTGTCTGGTTTTCCCCAGTCTGGTTACTGCACATTCTCAAAACTTCTCATTTCTCTTCTGCCTACCACCTGCTCAAATATTTTTTGTCCTTTTCATCCTCCGGGTCTATTTCTGTACTGACCTTTCTCTCCCTGTGCCTAATGCATGTGTTATCATATCAAGTATGACATGTTCTCTGTATTTAATTTCTTCTTTCAAGCACAGGTAGCTCTCCATGGAAAACTGTCACCTGCACTGTTGATTGTTTCATTTATCCCGAAGCATATCCTCATCCAGGTTCAGAAATGTCTGTTTCACATCTCCTTTATTTGATGCTACTTCTCAGCCCTTCTTGCTTTTTTACTTCCTGCTCCCTTGTTTCAGTTCTCTGTGTTCATCCAATCTATGCTGTCAGCTCTGCCAGTCAAAGACATTTGCCCCAGTTCTCATCCTAGTTATGGAGATTTACTCTACCAAGTGAGAGAAAGAGGAGGTATTCTGGTATTACTGATACACCAGGGTCTGAATCTGGGACTGATTTCTCTCTTTCAATAACATATATGATTCTGACAATATAATTGAATAATAGCCTGTTTTCATTGAGAGTACTCGATAGCAAATTTAAAATCTTTAGAAGGAAGATGAATCCTGAAAACTCTGCTTCTTTTTGTACTTGTCTGTCTAACGAACGAAGTCATCTGACAAATGGAAGAAGCTAAAGAAGCTCCTGTCAAGAAAGTCAGAACTGGAAATAAGATGGCATTCCCTGTCGTGTAAGCCATCAAACCCAGGTGACAGACAGGCTAGCCTTCAGAGACCTGCTGCCGAGAAGACTTTAAAGACTAAGTTTCTTCAAAACATTAAAAAAAAATATTTTAACACTTCTAATCTCAGGAAGGAGACTGGTCATTGTTTTCTGGAAGGCGCAAAGCTACAGAGAGGAATAGTGTAAGGCCTTCAGTTCATTGAGATCAAAATATTTTTCCGTTAAATACAGGCGCACCCTAGCTTCAGCCTTTCTGAGTACTTCTATTTCATCTGGTATTCAGCTCACTGAAGCTCAATTTTCTGAAAGCATCACACTTTGGCTGAAAACACAGCATGGCTTCTTGCCAGATATAATGATTTAGGTATTTGTATGCTTACTTGACTTGCTTTGAATGGATATAACTACTGGGTTTTGTACCGTCAGCTCCTTACATTCCTGCAACAAACTCTTTCCTGTTATGCACCAGGTCTCCTGAACTCCTTGCCTCTACAGGTTAGGGGACACTGAAAAAATGCGTAACCCTAGAGTGTGATGACAGCTTTTGCAAAGCATGTTGTTGACTGGTGCTGATTTGAGCAACAACTGGTCCATCAGGGAATTAAGCCTGGCCAGCTCTGCCTTGCGTGCATCGGAGCTGACTCACAGGCGGGATAAACTCTCCAGAGCTGCTGAAATCCACTGCATGAGATACCCACACAGCTTTCTTCCATGAGACAGAGAGGGAAAAGAAAAGACACAAAAAATGAGAGTCTGTAAGCCTTTGTAAATAATAAAAGGAAAAAAAAATTGTTTTGCTGAAGTTCCTTTTTCAGCTGCAGGCATTTTCTATGTGGGTGCAATCCATAAAGCTTGTGGGACAGTGTAGTACAAAAGCCAGGGATGGGAAGCACCTGCCCACCATCCATGCACATTTTCTTGCGGGCTGCATTCTGGTAACCACCTTCTGCTGTGCTACATAGCTCAATTCCTTTCACAGCCACAACTCTGCTGTCAGGAGGTGACATCAGTAATGGAAACAAGCAGTGAAATGACACAGGTGTAACAGTGACAGATATTAAAAATATTTCTAAGACATTCACCATCCCCTCTTTTCTGTGTGGATTTACTTCTGGCTCTTCATGGTCTCCCTGACCTTGCCATGTGTCTGTGTGACAGTGACACTCCAGCTATGAGTTATGACTGAAGTTGTGGATCTGTGCTGTCCTGTTTTATGATGATCATTTATCATTTGTATTACAGTCATGCTTAGAGGCCTCAAGCAAGATCAGGGTCTCATCGTACTAGTCACTGTATAAACATGTAGTGAGAGACAGTGAAAAGATCACAAACAAAAGGTGGGAGGAGGAACAGAAAGACAGAGATGTGAAATGCATTCCCTACAGCAACCCAATGATAGTGCCAGGGCAGGAAACAGCAGCACTCATGTTCCTTAGCTTCAACCTGACTGTGCCCACACCAGTTTCCACCATCTCCTGCTCATCCACATCCTCCTCACCTGGGACTACGTAGGAATGGTGGGTTCCACCTTCATTATGCTTCTGCCCAGACCTGAAAAGCTCTAAATTCAGGCATAGGGTGCCAGGAGGCACCTTCCTGCCTCCTCTGCGTGGGCCCTGCAATGACACTGCTGCCTATGTGCGTCACTGATCCTACCACGCTTTGAAAATTGTACTCCTTCCTTCATCATTTTGCACCGCTGACCTGACAGCTATTGCTGCCAGCAGAATTGTTGGCTATCGCCTCTAAACTGAGAGCTCATGACTTCATTTCAGAGCAAAATAAAACAGGTAATTGAAAACAACTGCTGTATACATGGAAACAAGTTATCTCTGGTGATACAGCAGGACCAAAAATGTGCTAAACCCAAAGCACAGAGGCATACCATGGATTAGCTGCATCCTAACCTCATTTATGGGGCTTAGAGCTCATTTCTGGCTATGCCTAAACAATACCCTTGCTTTTCCTTTGCAGCAATTAGGGCACTATTTCCCTCTTTTCTAAACTGTCACTGAGCTGAGCAGTGTGACCAGAACTCTTCTCAGTATAAAAATGCCATGTACAAAGCTTAACCTAGAAGCTGGCTGCATGGAATGGGATCAGTCCTGTGAATTATGAATGAATACATGAATTATACATTGAACATGGCACTGAAAATTTTGCAAGCTAACCATTTTGAAGTGCAAAATTACATATAAGAAAGAAAAATGAGATGCAGACTTGGCCCAAAGATTTTTTTTCAAAAAGGAAAGAATCAGACTCCACCTATGGAAATACTTGGCTGTGACATTTAGAAGTAAAAGTACTCAGAGAGCTGTTAATCCTGAGTAAAACAGCCAGGAGCAGGCAGACACACAGAGATGGTAGTAGGGTGGTATGAGGTGGTAAAGCAAGGGGCCTGAGAGAGCTGTGACATCTTACAATGGCTTTTACAGTGCTTGCAAGACTCCAAGGTCTGATAAAAGAAACAGAAGGTGCTGCTCTTGAGGAACCTGCAAAATGCAAATTGCATCTAAGGAACGTGGAAGCATTAAGCTGGACCACTCTCTGGTCTACACAGGGTGCAGGTCTGCCCCTCACCAAGCCTCTGTACTGAGGAATTCACCAGGAAATGACACGACTTTTATTTCCAGGTGAATATTCAGGCTGCCTTGCAACTTCTGAGCTGTCTTTTGGTGTTCTTGTGACAGAAAATACTTAGTCTACATAAAAGCAACATATCCTCCATTAGCTTAACGTTAGCACTGCAGTTGTGGCAGGTAGGGCTGGGCAGGTATTTTCTGCCTCCTAGCTTAATCCTCAGAATCACAAATACATGCAGGGAGGTTTTCAAAACTTAGGAATTCCTCACTTCTACTTGGAGCCAGGGGCCAGCCGGACTTCCCTGCTCCAGTTGCTGTGTCTGATTCCTCTCTCTTCATAATACAGATCAGCCTGTGCTGATTATGTTTGCATCATACTGTTACTGTATAATGCCATGAGGAATGGAGACTTTCCCCACAGATGTGTTTAAAAGATTTTATACTTCTTCATTCTTTTACGTGGACACAAATAACATCACAGTCAGCATGTCTGTATCGAGTCCTTTCTTCTGCCAGAGTGGTCCACTAACAGCTGGTTCCTCATCCTCTGTAGGATATCTGCTGCTGTGTAATTCAGAAATCTCCCTGAATTCCCTATTGTCATCCATCAATTCATTAATAGGAATTTTTCTGACAAAAGTAATGGTCATTTCTTTCTCCAGTTCCTTGAAACTAGTTCATGATTTGACATTTATTAGCAGCACAAGCCTTTTTTTTTAAATTTATAATGGAAAACTACAATCACTAAGTGTTTTCCATGTTGCATTGCCTTCTTAACATCTCCATCCTTCTTTCTTTTCTCCGTCCCTTCCTATTTTCATGATACTGCTGCATATTTCAGGTATTCCTATAAGGAGTGCTTTCTGAAAAAGGAATTTCCAGCACATTTCTGATATTGATTTGTCTGTCAATAGCATGTTTTAAGTCGCATCGTATTGCATATTTGAAAACTGAAACACAATCTTCAAAATGGCTGTTTCCTGTTAAATCTAGGAACAAAGTCAGAGATTTTCTCAAGTACTCTTTTTATTCCTTCTATAAAATGGGCACAAGAGGTGGTGTTGGCCTTTGCAGTCAACAAACTCCCTTCCCAGTGCCCCAGCAATGATGTCAAGTGTTGCATATTGCTTCACTCACTGGTGGTTGAAGCAGCCTTAGCCCAAAATGAACCATTAGACTCTCCAAAAAGCCATTTCTATGTCTTTTTTTTTTTTATTTTGTAAGCCAGTGATAATCCCAGTGCTTCAGTCTGGTTGTTAAACCTGGCTTGGTTAAACCAGTCTGGTTCTTTCCCTTTCTTTGAGCCTTTGCTGCCTCTCACTGATCCCCACGGTTCCTGAGTTATGTTTCTGCCCTCACTATCAATGTAGCCCAGCAATCACATTTGCCACTTCTGCGGTATCTTTCTCATTGAATTCTCTCCTGGAAAAGGGTACCCACCCTATGCAAAGAGACACTGAATGAGCTATAGGACACTTCTTACCTTTTCAGTTATAATTTTAGATGCACTATGAAGTTGCAGTGTGCAATTCTTTGCATAACCAACTCCCAAATATAAGCCTGATATCCTTAGGAGTATGCAAGTATCAGTGCTAACACATTTCTCCTGCCAGTAACATTTTTATAACCTTTCAGCCAACATTTAGTAATTTGGCAGCAATGTAAAGGTCTCAAAGACCACATCTTAGGGCCTCCTGTGAGGTGAAGAGCTTGCATGTGTTTGGAAATCCATTGGGATAAATTTTTTTGACTGAAGGAACTGGGGCTGTTTAGTCTGGGGAAAAGGAGGCTGAGGGGAGACCTTACTGCTCTCTTCCAATATCTGAAAGGTGCTTACAGAGAGAGCGGGGTTGGTCTCTTCTCACTGGTGACAGGCGACAGGACGAGGGGAAATGGCCTCAAGTTGCGCCAGGGTAAGTTTAGATTGGATATCAGGAAACACTTCTTTACAGAAAGGGTTGTTAAGCACTGGAATAGGCTCCCCAGGGAGGTGGTTGAGTCACCATCCCTGGATGTGTTTAAAAAGCGTTTGGATGTGGTGCTCAGGGACATGATTTAGCGGAGGGTTGTTAGGGTAGTATGGATAGGTTGCGGTTGGACTTGATGATCTCTAAGGTCTTTTCCAACCTGAGCATTTCTATGATTCCTTGATTCTACCCAATGGCTAAACACACTGCTATAGGGAAAGGGAGCTAGGAGAGGAGAAGGGGAAATACTATGGTCAGTAGTCTTGGATGCATAGCGGACTTGCAGGCACTATGCTGGGAATTCATCAGAAATATGAGAGTGATCAAAGTTTCTTCAAGTATGAGATGCAGAACAAGTAGGAATTTAGGGTACCCGGATTTGTTATTTCCACTTCCCATTGAGAAATAAACAGTGCTGATGCAGCTCGCTGTCTGTAAAGCAGCTTCACAAGGAAAGCTGGCAGAGCTGAGCTGCATGGTGGCACACCCGCACTGCTTGAAATCTGGTCACCCAGACTGCTGTGGGACTTCCTTCCTGGTCAAAGGCAGGGCTGGTTCCTCCTTTGGAAACATACAGCAGATAGAGCAGCAGCAGTGTGAAGAGGTTTGGTGACAAAAATCAGTTTTGATGACTTTTGTGGAGACATACCCATAAACACCTTGGCTGGTGCAGTTCTTGTAGGCTGTTAGCATTTACCAAACAACCCAATGTTACACGTGAGTGAGGTTTTGCAAGCTGGATCACAAGAATACTCAGTTAACTGCAGTGACACTGTTCAGAGGAGTAAATATTACACCTGTGCAGCGGAAATGTGGCATTAAAGCCATAAAGGAAACAGAAACTGTGGACAAATCTGGTGCAGTGCCTATTGCTGCTAAATGACAAAATCACAGTTGTAACAATATGGAAATGGAAATGTAATTGTGTATAAAATTGTGTAATCATTAAAATCTGTATAAATTTTGCGCAAACACAAGCGATGACCGCTTGACACCTGTTTGAAACATTAGCATAATACTCGTGCCATATGGTTGGCATTTTCTCATTCTTATATCTGTCACTCTTCATTCCTGTCAGCTGCTCATGAGAACTTGCCAGATAATATCTGCCCCATTGCCAGAAATTTCTAGCAGCTGGTGTGGTACTGGTTAAACACTCTGTAATGTTGCAAAGTTTAGCGCTCCCATCTATGCGTTAGAAAGCTGGTTCTTGGAGCAGATGTTTAGCTTTGTTTTTACATTAACTTCAGTCTGCTTTTGTGTCCATTGTGTGTTTTTATGCTCCGTCATGCTGCTGCTTTCTGTGAGATAAGTGAGCTCAACAGAGTCCTGGCTTTGGCAGCATTAAAACACTTAAGCTGGCATTGCAAACCCTGTGTAAAAATGTCTCTGCTCTCTGCTTTGGTGCTAAAGATGGGCTTGGAGGGTACAGAAACCAGTTCAGGCCAAGATTGCAGTTTCCTTCATCCCTATATGCCTCCGTGCAGCACTGAGTTATACATCTACTTGATGCCCTTGAAGCCACTGAGCACCAGATTCAGAAATTGGCGTGGGGAGACCTCAGTACCTCAGTGAGTCACCTCGGGGAACCAAGTCACAATGTGGGCTAAGGGACAAGTACTGCATGGGCACAGTTTAGAGCTTTGCCCCCTCCAGCTGGGGGGAGGACATGGGGCCCTTGCTGGCATCTTGGTTTGCAGCTGGAGAGCAGCCCCAAACTCATCTTCATCTCACAGGGTGTAAGGCCAATGCTGGAGGGCTGGGAGATACATTTCTGACTCTGTAAATACCCTTTAAAAATGCTAAGGACTGAACAGGGAATTCTTTAATGCCTTCTGTATGGAAATCTGTGTGAACTTTGAAAGTGCTGAAATCTATCTAGTTGGGTGATTTACATATTAAGATTTACAATGAGCAAGGCACATGAAGACCAATTAGTTAAACAAACATCCAATTTCATAAACAATCTGATTTTGTGGTTAGCATACGCACTTCCCTTGGGGCTATGAATTTTAAAGGCTGACTTACACCTTCAGAAAAGAGTCTTCTTTTCCTTCAGATCTTCTTTTCCTGGAGACAAGCAGTTATCTTTTGCTCTCACAGTTTGACTTCTAATGACACCACTGACCAGCCACAACACGGACAGCTGAATTTTTGAGTCCTCTGGCACTGAGATGGAGGGCATTTACTGAAAAGCTGCTAAAACACCTTTGTGTCAACCCCTGGATTTGCAGGGACAAAACTGAGGAGAAGAGAGTGCTGGGTTGAGAAGACGTCTGCATCTCCAGAAGTGGCCAACCCACCCTTGCTAGGCTGCTATATAGAGAATGACTTCATATGTGTCCTTTCTATACAGATGCATTTTAATTTGTGTTATCTTTTGGCACAGAACACCGTTTCTGAACCAGATTCTGCTGCTTGGGCTGCCACATACACACACAACAAAAAGGCGACTGCTGCCTGAAAAAACTTCCTACTTAGCACAAGGCAAGAAAATGAGGTATGGACAAGCAAAGTGCAAGTACACATATAGGCTTATGCTATAAACAGTACTCTTGGCATGCCATCACCAACGGCAAACTATCCACCAGCTTCTGCCATGTAGGATACATAGATCCTGGATATTCACTGTCTTGTGCCTCTCCTTTTCCTCTTCTCTGCACATACACCCCAAGGAAGAAGTGCAGCAGAAGGCTGCATATATCAGAACATAGATTTTCAGGGTTTTTATTTTGCAAACATTCCTGCTCCTGTACAGCATCCCTGGAAATTATCCATCTTGAATAATGGATGGAATTAGATTAGAAATGAGACAAGACGCAATTACTCACTGAGGAAGAATTGGATAAACTGGTAAAATGGGGCCTGCAGCTGGGCCTGTCAGCATCTGGTTTGTGCGCACACAGAGGAGTCACAGAGGATTTTATCCTAGGCATTAGCTGTAATAGGGTAAACATATTTTCTGTTTATTGTAATAGAGTCTTCTGCCAACATTAAAAATCATTACTGAGCCATCACAATCTATCACGTAACAGCTGGCATCACTTATTCTGGTAAGATGCTATCCATATGAAGTCCCTAAGTTGAAAAATCTGTGATAAAACAAAAATAATCTTTATTCTTGATGAGGAAGAAAGAAACTACTCCAGGCTAAAGAACTGCACTAAGATGCTCATAGTGGCTCTTCAGTGCCATAGGGTTCAGCACAGGAGCAAATATCAGCCCTTGAGTTTCTCCGTCCACTCAACCTTTTTCCTAAGGAAATCCTTGAAGCTTTCCTTCACCATCAGCATTTGCAGGTTCCTTCCAGAAGCATACAAGCAAATGGGGTGAGTTTTCATCTTGCGTTAATGAAGAATTTTTCACATAACGCTTGCGATATGAAGGTCCTTTTATCTGCATTTCACATGGCATGGAAGAGGAAATGAAATAAGTATGAAATAAGAAGTACAACAGCTCTGATAATTCAAACTGGGAAGTGCATTCCATTGCTTTTCTTGTCATGACTCTTTATTTGCGAGCTTTCTCCTTGACGCGGTGAAGTTTTGAATTCCACAGCTGAGGAGGGAAAGTGGGAAAGTTCTGCTAATGAATGTTCAGACTTGATCTTATTTGATTTTATTTTTGGTAGAATCCTGGAACTACTTTGATGTAAGTATTTTGTTTTGCGCAGTAATTGAGACTAAAGATTCAGCACAATGCCCCACCCCTAAAACCTTAGAAGTTCATAATCAAATTATGATGTTCTACTGCAAAAAGAAGAATGAAAAGAGTGACAAAGTAGATGTTCCTGGAGGCAAAACGTGTAGTACAGTGCACCTCATTACTTAGTAATGCAGCACGCATACGTATGATTGTCATCCATCATTTTTACCATCACCCTGAACAGGGTTATAGCCAACTTATAGGGTCCTGTGGGTACCTGTCATCCTAAGCATTAAGTCTCTTTCAGCTCAGGCCATCGCAAATCTGTCTTTTGAAGTGTCCCCTTTATGTTCTTCAGTTAATGAATGTGAATTTTTGATGGAAAATAATTTCAGTGCAAAGGTAGCCAGACAATGCTTTTCACTGAGTACCAGCCAGCAGGTCAGGGATTTATTTATTTATTTATTTAGTCTCTTTTATGTCTCTGTATGAGATACATAGGTCACTCCAAAGATAATGCCTCCTGTTTATTTCCACAGAAGCTACAACAGATTCAATGAGCACAGTAGCACTGTTTGATAGAGCAAATTCTCAGCTACAAAACATTGTTTTTCGTCAGTCACCAGCATTAAACATGCACTTCTGACAGTGATGAACAAAAGCCTGCATGCCATGTTCCTAAAAATCTGCACCAGCGGGTGACCCACTGTCTCACAGCTGCTAAGATGGCATTATTGCTAGGATAATGTTGCCCATGCAGTCTGTCTTCCATCAGCCTGAGAAGATGGAAGTCAGAAGGTACCAAATCCAGAAATACAGAGGGTGTGGTAGGACAGTCCAGCCACGACTGGCAATGCGCTCCACATTCAAACTGGTGTGGGGTGTGACATTATCACATTGCAAGAGAAAGGTTTCCTTCTCCTCTGGCCTGACTCTGGCATTCAAGCCTTTAGCTTAGTCAGTAATGTGATGTGGTGGTCAGAATTGATCATTTGTCTGGGTGCCAGGAAATCTGAAAGGATCACCCCTTTCCTATCCCAAAAGACAGTACGCATCATTTTACCCATTGTGGGCTGCATCTTGAACTTTTTCTTCAATGGGGAATTTACTTTGCAACCCCATGGAATGCCGTTCTGACTCCAGCTCATAATGGTGTGACCACATCTCAGCACTGGTAACGATGTGATCCAGGAAACTGTCATTTTCAGCCCCATATTCATTCAGCAGGTCCTGAAAAACTTGCATACGGTGTTCTTTCTGTTCCTGTATGAGCATATATGGGATCCACCTGGCACAAACATTGCCATATAACAACATTGCTACCATTGTTTCCAAGGCATTGAAGACAACATGCAGCTTCATATACAGTTCACCAGTTGTAATCCATGGATTAATGTGGATGAGCTGATGGAGACACTCTTCATGTAGTTTAACAGCTGTGTATGGCTGTTCAGAATATGGCTTGTCTTTCACATCGCTGTCACCACTGCTGAAATGCACCACTCACCACCTTATTGTGCTCACATCCACTGTTTGATCTCCATAAATGTTCAGCAAGTGTCCATGAATGTCAGTGGGTGCCATTTTTTCTGCATGATGGAATTCAGTGACATGCATTTGCCTCAGACACACTTCCATGTCAGACGCCATTCTGTCAGACTGTTCCTCTGCTGCCATCTGTCACACAGCAACACAATCTAATGGAATAGTGGTAGGAAGGTTCAACCTCTACTGCCATACCACCAACATCCACCTCTGACATCATGGGCCAAAGTAATAAAATAGGAAGCATTGTTTTAATTGCAGCCCTTGCATGTTAATATGAAGTTTCCCAACTCATGCCAAGTGTATTCTCTATACACATGCTTAAAGCATTTGAGTTGTCTCATTTACTTCATCAGGCTAACAGGAATGTATAATGGTTACTGGGTGAGTGCTTCATTCTTAATAAGACTACCAAGGAAAGGTGGTTGTGGTTGACATTTTAAACTGTTTCCCCTGAGATGTGCTACTTGTTCCATTGAAGACACCATGGATGGACTCCATTGTCAGTGTAGGCCTAAGAGGCTCGCCCAGAGGTCAGATGTAGGATATCACATTATGTGCAGGGTGGGAAAGGAACCATGTTTACATCGAGATAATATACTTTCTAAAGGGGAGAACAGAGAAAGAATTAAAAAGTCTGGGTTTCTTTCTGAATTTATTCTTTCTCCCTCTGTTATGTTGCTCTAGCATTTCAGTGATTTCTGCTGACATAGGTATTACCAGAAGTAGCAAAGACCTTTCTGCACTGCAGAGGGGGCACTGAACCCTGCCTTTTTCAATCGAACTTCTTTTACCGGGATTTTTTTCAAAGGCTAGATTCAGAGAGGTTGAAAGGCTGAAACAGCTGTCTATATTGAGCATCATTTTTATAATGGATTTTATCAAAGACTTTGTAGGATTCTAAACCCTTAATTTCTCAGAATTCCTTGTCAGGGTGCTATACTTATCCAGCTTGACAGCATCATTAGAGATCACATAAAAGAAAATCAGTCAAAGCAATGAATGTGACTCACTGTTCAAAAATATGTTTTTGTTTTGCCTGTACTTCTCTATGAAATATTTTGCTGAATGTTAGCATAGAAAAATACGGTTTTCTATTTAAATTTCTTGAGTAACTTTTAAGGGTTTCACTTGGCTGACACTTCTTGGCCTTGCATTTATCTTGTGATTGTTTCACAAGAGACCCAGGGAACACCCACTGATAACAATGTCAAACATTCGATGTATTTGCTGAACGTTTCCACTCGCTTGATCATTAAGGCATGCTTTGGCTATGAGGTCACCTGTGTTGTGTAAGGGTAGAATTTATGGGGTGATTTGAAGTATAGGGGAGTCCTGACATGTTTTTGGCAAATGCTGTCAGATACCATGGACTGATGCCACTCAGAATTGTCGCTCTGGGATATAATCAGGTTCTAGCATGAACGTGTTGCATTAGAATTCAAATCCTCTGATTACAGAGAAGATGGGAAACAGGTTATTTAAACAGCCCTTACATGCAGTGCAGGAGTCTTTTAAAAGAACAAGTATTTTTGTCTGTTAAACAAGAGAACTTAAACGTAAAGTCTTTTAACACACACACACAAAAAAATAGCACGTAGTTTTAGAAAATCAGAGGACAAAGCTTAAAGTAAATACAGCATGCAGTCATCATGCTGTCCTTCTGAATCATTTTTTGCTTTTGCTTTGGAAAGAGCAGCAAAGGACAGAGGTGAAACAGTGGAAGGAATACCAAACCACCAGCAGGATGGACTGAGCATAGAATACTGAAGCATCTGGGCTTCCTCATGTCTGTTCCTGGATTTGCCATGGACTGGATAGACTCACAGAGTTTATTTGAATTTATTTGAGTTATTTGTTTAAAGCTCATTTAAATCACCAAAAATCTTCTGTTTTATTTTAGCACCTTTAGCAACCACAACCAATTACTTTGGTTGTCAGACTTTATCATATACCTGCTGCCTTGCTCTGAGTTTTCTGCTTTTCCTCCAAACTCTTGTTACACATGTTTAAATTGCAAGTTCTTCCAGACAAGATCCATTTCTTGCAGGTTGGTAGAGTCTGTTGTCTGTGATCCTGTTGTAAACCAAACAACTGATGGTGGCTGCCACTGGTGCTTTAAGTCTCAGCAGTTCCCACCCAGTCTGCCTAAAACATGCAAATAAACTCAGTTCTGGTGCCGAATGATGACAAGAATTAAGTGCATATTTTAATACTTTGCAAAGACATTAACTCCTTGACACTAGTCCTACTAAGTGGACTTTTAACCTAAATGTTTAAAAAAATCTTGCTGGTGGCTGGTTGTTGAGTACCGAACAGCATTTTGGCATGAATTCTGGAAGGAAACACTCTACAGACATTGACATACACTGTACTTCTTCATCCTGTCTATAATATAAAGGACAGAGACAGAATGAAAAACGCAAAAGGAAGTAAAATAAAAGCTAGAAAAAAACAGTGATTCTAGGAGTTTCAATATATACTTGTCAGATTAAATCTACACAAGACTAGCTGATCCACAGCCAGGGTCTTTTGCAAAGGAGGCATGATTGATATAGAAAATATTAGGTTTAACATATATTTTAAAGAGATCGCTAGCAGAATATGCACTTGGGGATTTTAAAAAGCAGTCCTGCTGCTATTATGCAGCATTCACAGAGCTCCCCAGTATATAGAAATGTGCTGGGCCTAGAAGTCCACTTCTTACAGTACAGCCCCGTGAATGACTCCTGACCCACTCCCTTTGGGTTTTGAGTATTGCTGTTTTAAAATAACTTTGTTTTATGGACTCATTCACATGGGATACATCGGCAAATACCGTGATCAACCTTTCCATCCCTATTTACTATTTAAAGCTTTTTGTTCCTATTGGGATTAGGCCATCCTCTGACACAGACAGGGCACTAACATTTTCTCACTCCTCAAGCAGACATTGCCGTCCAGATATCTAAAACAATTAGACATCAGAGAAATGAGTATTAAAGTAGTGAAGCTGAAGTTATCAAGTGTTGCAGAACATAAACGGCATTTATGAGTTGTCACACAGCTATCATTAAGATAGACTTTAGAAGAACACAGTACATCACAGTGACTGTGATGGTGATCGCTGCAGTCACTGAACAGTCAGACATAGCTAAACAGAGAATTTATTTTGCTTTCAGTACAAATTACACTTACAGCTTATTTATGTGATGCATTCTTGCATTTCAGGATCCCACATAACTGCTTTGTGCTAACCCCAGAGGCGCTGACCCACAGTATGGTGACAGCTAGGTGGGACAGGATGGGGTCCAGCCCTGCTGCTGGGGAGCAGAGCCCCCTGTTTGAGATGTGAAGAGATGGGGCTGCTGGTGCTCCAGCTCTGGTCCCCTTTTCCCATTTTGGAGGACAGGGCCTGGCAGGTCTGGCCATCTCCTGTCCCTGGCTCCAGGCAGGTTGGGAATCAAGCACCTGGGAGAGCTGCTTCTCCCTCTCTGCCTCCCCAAGGTCTCTGGGACAGGGACCATGCTCTGTCCTCCACTGCAGCAACATCATATGCGTGCTCTGGTATCTCCCTCTGGCTGCACACCAACTGGGCAAATTGAAATTACTCTACAGGCAGCATTAGCTGAAATTGCTCTGCAGCCATAGTTACTGACACCAGCTGAGAGTCTGAAACACTTGATATTAAAATGCACAAAGGTAAAGGAAAGCTAGCACTAGACTTTGAATTTGAATAGGCTCCGCTTGAATTACTGCTAACATCTTTAGGTCATACTGTATTCAAACTATGAAGTCTTGATCCTCTAATCTTTCTATGTGTTGACCTTCCACTGACTTTAATCTGCCCAGCCATATCTTTGAAAGCCAACTTCCCCAATTTCTGCACCACGTGCAGCCCTACTGGACCTCTAAATCTTTCAAGAAGTTTGTAATTCGGTGCATTCCCTAAGGAAGAGTTGGAATGGGTCCAGGGAACAAGGCTAATTTAGTAGAAGGGAGTATATGTCTTCTGAAGAAATGGCTCCAAGACCTTAACATGTTGGGCCGTGAAAAAGGAGCAGGTGATACAGAATTTAATTACAGTGCACAAGTACCTAAGGGGAAGAACACAGAACTAGGTCTGAATCTATAGGAAAGAGGTAAAATATGAGGTCATGGACAGAAACTGAAGATTATTTCCCACAGCAGTAGGCTATTTTGTATATGTAATGATCTGGCAACAAGGTAGTGGAAACTGGTAGTATATGTAGATGTAGTAACCTATTCATTACTGTTGCAGTGTGATTACATTGCCCTGCCGATGTTCTTTCAAGTCACAAATTCCTTTGTGTCGTTTGGTGTTTCAGTCTCCTGTGCTGCTGAGAGGGTATCTGGGGGTTTTCCTCAAAGCTGAGCTTCTACAGGTTAGTAATAGAGATAATATTTAAAGACTAACAGTAAGAAATATGTAACTATTTCTTTTCCATGAAATGCTTTGAAGTCTTATACTGACAGTACTGTAGGTTTCACAGAACAGCATGATTCCCTCTGTGTTGGTGCTGGAGAAGAATGTAGCAATTACTGAACTATCCTGATGGACTTCTGGCAGGTAAAAAGTGTGAGACAGTTTTCTGTGACACCCAGAATAGTAACATGGTACTGGCGTAAATGGGCGATGAGGTTAATAATAACATTTTATCAGCTTTGCACCATTTATATGGTGCAAAGGTTAGAGAAGAGACTCTTTTACCCGGAGTTTGGATTGGTGCGTGGCAGAAATCATAGTTCACATCTTGCAAGAAATTTGAATATTTTAAAATATAATTCATTGCAGATTGGGATGGAAACAAATTTATTAATTTTCTCTAAACAGGGATTCCTGAAAGATTTTATATTAAACCCCATTTTTTTTAGTCTTTTATTTTCTGTTATTACAGAAAATACATTTTATTAATGCTGGGAAAACTCTTTCCTAAGTCAATTCCAAAAACAAATCAAACCAAAACAAGAAACCCCTAGAGTAATAGGTCTGTTACAGTGTCACAGTATGTTGATTACTCTGACCACATCTGTCTGAGTAGTGGTACAAAAAAATACAACTATTGTGACTCGCCTAAGTTTTACCTTCTTCAAAAATGTATTTTTTTATTTTGCTCTCAGTTTAATGAAAAGAACATTTTTCTAACAGAAGATTTTTTTTTTATAAAATGCCTTTGAGGAATTTTGATTCTGCTTCCATCCTACCTTCTCACACTTTTCCTCAGCTGAGTCCTCCTGCTACAGTAAAAACATAATACATTTATTTTTATAGCCCAGTTTGATTAATCCCTGGGTGCAGGAGTCAGTAAATGAATAATGCAGAGATGGCGTTTTTTAGAAAAATTCAGAGTGCTGCTTTGGATTGCTTTAATACATGACACATCTATGAGATCTAGTTATATTAGAATCATATAATCATGAATGGCTTGGACCTCAAAGATCATCTAGTTCCAACCCCCTGCAGGGGCAGGGTTGCCAACCACTAAATCTGGCACCAGATCAGGCTGCCCAGGGCCCCATCCATCCTGAACTGGAACACCTCCAAGGTGCAGGCATCCACAACTTCTCTGGGCAAATTATTAATCAATTTTAACAAAACAAAACTAAACAGCGCAGCCGTAAACATGCCAAGTCAAGACTGCGTGAGTCTAAGCAGAAGACACACATCAGCAGTTTGTTGTTCTGTTTCAGCTAGTCATTCAGAGCAAAGCACCAGCTGCCTTTAATCCTCTGTTGGTGCCATTGCTATTTAGTGTGCTATTATCTCAAGAACTGTCTGAAATAACTACATTAAAAACTGGTAGAGGAGGAGGACCCCACCTCTCAACAAGAGAGTCCTAATAGAGGAAATTCTAGATTCAGTTACAAAAGCAAACAGTATAGATTATTTCACTCAGGAAATTGTTTGACATTATGCTAGCAAGAGGTTTGTTGAGAACTTATTTTTCCAAAACAAGCTGCCTCTCTCTGAAGAACATTTTTGAAGGATTCTTCTATTTTCTAAGGGTAAAAGTGGTAACAGGCAAAGTAACATATTACTTAGGATAAAGTGTCTTTAAATTCAATACAAAATTTAGAGGCCCACTCTTCAACCTGTCTAGGTCCCTCTGGATGGCATCCCATCCCTCAGGAGTGTTGACCGCACCCCACAGCTTGGTGTCACCAGCAAACTTGCTGAGGGTGCACTAAACCCCACTGTCGATGTCACTGATGAAGACATTAAAGAGTATCGGACCCAGCACCAATCCCTGGGGGACCCCACTTGTCACCGATCTCCATACAGATATTGAGCCATTGGCCACCACTCTCTGGATTTGACCCTGCAGACGATTCTTCATCCATTGAACACTCCACCCATCAAATCCATCTTTCCAGTCAGGATGTTGTGGAGTGTCATGTCAAAGGCCTTTCTGAAGTCCAGATATATGGCATCAGTGTCTCTTCCCTTGTCCATTGATGCAGTTACACCATCACAGAAGGCCACTAAGTTGGTCAAGCAGGATTTGCCCTCGGTGAAGCTGTGCTGGTTCTCACGTAACACCTCCCCGTCTACCATGTGCCTTAGCATAGCTTCCAGGAGTATCTGCTCCATGGTCTTTCCCAGCACAGAGGTGAGACTGACAGGTTGGTAGTTCCTGGGGTCGTCCTTTTACCCTTCTTAAAAATGAGCATGATGTTACCTTTTTTCCAGTCACCAGGAGCTTCACTTTTCAGATATCACTGAGACTGGCTTGGCGACTACATCAGCTAATTCTGTCAGGACTCTGGCATGCATCTCATTGGAACCCACAGACTTGCGGATGTTCAGGTTTCTCAGGTGGTCATGAACTTAATCTTCACTTACAGCAGAAGGGACACTTCCCCAGTCCCCTCCTTCCCAACCACTTGTTTGAGGGCTGTGTGACAAGCAGTTATCAGAGAAGACCAAGGCAAAAAAGTTCTTGAGTACCTCAGCCTTCTCCTTGTCTGTTGTTACCTGCATTTGGATGAGTGAGATATTTCCAAACTTCTCTAAATCAAAATTCTCTAAATTAAGTGTAAAACCAAGCACTAAATAGTTATCTGTGTTGTGTGATGTGCAGAAGTATTGGCTGCGAATTCCTTAGCAGGGACTCATTCCTGTGAATCTACTGCATTTTTCACGATAAAGAAGTGATGCTTTGTAGAATGCCTTGGCCTAACCATAACATAAACAGCATTTTCTTGTATTGGCACAGCTCAGTCTCTGAGGAATCAGAGATTTCATCATTTTAAATTCCTGAGTTTTGAAGTATGACTTTCTGTGAGATGTTATCCAGAAAAGCAAGAATTATGTTTTGAGAATTCCAGTGATATTTTAAAATCCCATCCAACCTGGTATTAAATGCACTTTGGGACTTTTTTTTTTAATTTATTGACACAGTGTCAAAAAAAAAAAAAAAAGCAAAAAAAAACCCTGCCTTAGGCCACATTTTCTAACCCATAAACCACAGATGCAAGTGCAGATATGATGCTTTTAGTAGATAGACAGTACTCGTGGTTGAAATGATTCATACTATTCCTCCGGGCAGCATCCCAACTCTTCTCTGAGTCAGATTTGGTGTTCCCTTATCAGGAGGGAGAGCACTGTTAGAAAACAGTATTTTAGAGCTAAAGCAACTCTTCTCTTGTAATAGCCCTACAGAACTGACAAATTGTTAGCTCCCTTTAATAGAGAAGCTCCCCATGCATGCCAGCTAAATCTCAAGTGCTGCTTGTGAATCATCTTGTGCATATCATCTGTGCATCACATCATTTCTGAATCTTTGTTTTAAGATGACTTTTTACTTTTTTTTATGTCCCCACACTTTAGCTGTTGGCACCAAAATGCAGTGATTTAGCAGGCTGTGGAGAAATACGCTTCTAGTATTTTACTGTCACTTTTTTAATTCCTTTTCTGGGGTTTCTTTCTTGTCCAGGTCCAGTGCCTTTTTACTCTGCTTACTTTGGCACAGATTAACTCAGCTTCTACAGATCCTCCTTTCTTACCCCCTGGCTTACCAACAGTGCCTATACGTTGGCTTCCATTCTGGTTTAAGCCCAAAGATGGACCTGCTGGCCTGCCTGGTATGTAAACTCAGGCCTGGTTTACAAGAAGCCTTAAATTTAAATGCAAGCCCTAGAGGCAGCACTGCAGCCCGCTGACAGTCCTGTCAAAGTGTGGGAGCTTGGAGTGCTGTGTTCCCCTCCACACCCTTCTGGTCTCATCCCATGACAGGACCCTCACTGTGACCTTGGCACCTCCGACTGAGAAGCAAGACCCTCTGTCAAGGGAAACATTTCTGAACTGATTTTCTGTTAATAGAATTTATGGTTGATGGATTTTTTAACCCTAAAGAGATGATGCTCTACTGTCAGCAAAAGAGGCTTTCTATCGCTTGCCTGAGGTATATGCCTGGGATTTGGAACATTTGCTTTCTAGATCATCAATCCGAAACACTGCCCCTGCTGTCCAGCAAAGCCCAGAAGGCACTAGGCTGCCACACAGTTCTGCTGTGACCCACTAAGACTCAGAATCTTACTAAAGTGGGATGAGGAAGGCCTCCACAAGTAACCACAGAGCCTGAGCTCAGCCATTTTGAGCCAGTGCCACCTAAGAGCAGTGGTGTGTCAATTCCCTCAAAATAGCATATATGTCAAAAATACCAACCTTCACCCTAAATCTAAAGCATTTCCAGCTCTCTTGAAAATTACCCCCATTTCTGTCTATTTCCTCCCCCCAAGCCCCTCTCTCGATGTACAAGACAATCTGCTCCTCAGGTTCTTTAATCCTTATCCTCACTTTACATGTCAAGATAGGGACACAAAAGGCCTAATACCAGAGGTGTTGTTCATGTACAATAAGCTTACAAATGCTCACTTGAGGCACTGCCAGTCAGCCAACTTGGCTTGATAGAAGACAGAACTGCCTGGGCATGCCAGGAGGCAGAGCTGCCGCCTTGCTGCCAGCACACCGCCCTGAAAGTGCTCCTGGAGCCCACAGCCAGCCATGGGCTGTGCAGCAGGGCAGCTCTGCCCAACAAGGGCTATGTGTGCCTGTCTGCGAGGTATCAGTCACTGCAGAGCATCCATCAGAGAAGGGGAGCCATCCAGAGCACCAGCGTGTTTGGCATAGGTAGGTCAAATGGCAATGCAGGGAATGCAAAGGGGAAGAAAAGGGAATGGGCTGCTAAGGGTTGTCAAAGGAAAGGTTTTGGGCAGATGGAACTGAACAACTAGATTTTGCAGGGAACAGCTTCGGAGAGAGCCAAATTAGTTCTTTTTGTGTTTCTCATTCATTCTGACTGTGATTTTTCATACCCCTGTAGCAGACAGGTACCCCTTGTGCCGTAATAACTTCAGCCTTCTGGCCTTTAGCCTTCCCTTGCTAACTGTTAGAAAGAGGTAGGGTGGGAAAGTGTAGCCAAAATAATTGTGGTCCTAAAAAAAAAAATTTTAAGAGATTGCAAAGGATGATAGAAAAGGTACTCAAATTCTGTGGCTCAGTGTCTTCTACTAGCCTAGTATTAAACAGAAGTTCTTGATAAGTCGATAGATGTGTTACTGAATAAGCTGCATTTGTTCTGTTCCTCTTCAAACAGTCCTTTTAAGTCTCTTTCTTCTTCTCGAGATGTGAAGTTACTTTGATAGCAGGAAGACAGTTGCAATTCCCACTTCTGCTAACTTTGTTAGATACTGAACTGTGATGCCTTCAGCCCAGTAATGTTTGTAGACCTCAGTCCCTTCCAGTAGTCAGTACATGTCTAACTGTAATGTCTACAGTGCTCTAGCTTTTAGAAAAACATATTGGAAAAGATGGAAAGTTAATGTTTAGCAAGTATTGGAGAAAATGACAGCATAAATTGAGCTGCAAAACCATATGTTTGTTCCACTGTAGCATGCTTTTTGAATTCATTCTGCAAGATCAATATTTTAAGATTTGCTGAATTTCCAGAGGCAATGTTTTCAATTTGAAAGATTTTTAGCCTAGGTGAGAGCATCGGGAACATCAAGGAAGATGCTCAGGAGCCAGAGAAGGGCTGGTTTTCAAAGCAGTACATTGGAACATCTATCGTTGTTTTAGCTCTAAAGATCAATCAGTTTTACAGTACGCCTAATATATGATGCCTCATCTTTCACCCATAATTCAGCTTCTGAAGAAGTTTGCTTTCTCTCTCTGCATCACCAGTGGTCAGTTTCTCTCTGCTAGCCCGCAGTTCCCCAGGAAAGAGACACTTCTGTCTTTCAGGTGCTCCACAAGGGTATTGCTAGGCTCCAATGTACTTTTATGGGGAGTGATCTGTCTTTTATCTTTTGGGAGAGGAAAAACATTGAATGCATTTAGTTCAGCCTGGGCCACTGTTCCTGGTTAAATGTAGAAGTACCTTGTATTTAGAAATACCATAGAGTCATACTAGTTTTTATGGAGTAAGAGACACTTACAGCATTGCTGAGTTTGTAAGAAGTGTGCAGATATGCCACTGCTTATCCTCAGTCATCTTATTTCTGTTTAGCACAAGTTCCTGAAAGAAATGCTCATGGAACACTCCCCACACAGAAGATACTACACAAAATAAAGCTGTAAATATTTGTTAAAGAAAACGGAGAATTTTGAAAATCTTGAAATTAGCATCATTTTATTTCTTTTATGATGTGGTCAAGCACCCATCAGAGTAAACAGAAACCTTGTTGCACAGCTGTTGATTTGAGATGAGATGGTGCTTGGTAAAAAGCATTTAGACTGGTCTGTAGGTATGTAGTTGCCACTGCCATCTATGAACATAGCATACACATCTATGGGAAGTTCCCTGGTTGTTTTTTCAATACTAGTTACCCTTTACTTTTGCAGTATGCTGGGCAGGCATTTCTGCAATAACATTTAAGCTCTCCCTGAAGTATTGTTTCCATATGCGATATTTCACTGTCACCACTTAAGCACTATAACCATATCGCTTCCAAGAAACTGAATGTGCAAACCGTAGCCAACTTTGGGCCTGAAGAATGCAAAGTGGTCCATCGTTTTGAAAGACACTTTAAAGGCACTGGGACAGTGATGTCCCCCACTCCTCTGTCCCAACAATTTATTTAGAATAAATTGGTCCTTGGTAAAACCATATTTTGTCATCTTATACTGAAGACATAAAAGCTCTTTCAAGGTAAATCCTGGAAATTTGTAGGCCAGTGTTTCATCTTGCTTGCATAGGTGGAGGTCCCCAGCTGAAAGAGTTATTCTGGACAACCAAACTGCTAACACTGTCTTCCGCCTTGGGGCTGGTTAGCACTGATCAACAGCAGGCAATTCTCCTATATTTTTCCTTTATATAGAAAAATGGAGTAGTGAGGGAGCTGTGTGGCAGTAAGCATGTATGCTCACTTGCACTCCTCTTGTTGCTCTGAGAAGAGGAAAATCAACCATAGCTCAGGCAGAAGCTTGTAAAAATCTCCTGCCTGCCTGTACCCTGACTGGTATGGTGTTTGTTTAGGATACTTTCAAATATCTTAGGAATTATTTATAAGTTTACATTCCTTAACTGAAGGTTATCTAAGACAAGAATTCTCTAAAAATGTGATGTTGTCAGGTAGGTACCATATAATATTAAAGGAAAACTCAACCTTTTGCACAATTACACAAATATCTCATATAGAAGCATGCTAAAACAACACAGATTAGTTATCAGAGTGCGTTGTCCACAGTTAGCATTTTGTGTTTTGTCACTACCTTTGGTATATTAGCACCCCTTTGATTGTCTTCCACAAGTTTGGGGTGAAGCAAGAAACCCCAGCCTCCAGCATTGTAGGCTCATGTAAGTAAAACTATATTATAATAAGTATTTTCAGTGAAAACAAGATGGTGTGCATGCAGCTCTCAGTCCGATTCTTATCAATCTTTGCCTGCACTGGGAACTCCTAGAAATATAAAATCATTACAGCCCTCCCAATGAGTTAAAGGGATGATGGAAGCAGTGCATTGCAACAAGGACATGCCGAGTACATCCTAAGCTCTCTAATGAGCAGAGTTCTTCTGTGAGTATTTGCATATGCTCCAATATGCCATTAGTGTATGTGATTTTAGGTTTTCAGAACATAAAAATAATAGGTTAAAATGAGATATAAATAGGCTAATAAACATGTTGTTCTGAATATAAGCAACTTAAGGGAGGTGTTATAATTATCTGTGTATCTCTACACAATCTGTCCCTGACCTAATTTTCATCTGCTGGAGAAACAGCAATTTTGAATACCTACAAATCCTCATTTGCCCATTTCTTGTTTATCATGCAGCATATCTCTTGAGTTCAGAGCACAATTATTCCAGGGCTGGCTGGAACCCTGAGGATATATGTTTTTGAAAAACGACATGGATGATTTGCCACTCTCCTCATTTCCTTTGCTTATTTTCCTATACAAAGCTCTATTCTTCCTGAGAAAAGCCTAACAGTAGTTCCATTTTCCTTGGCCATTTGGGTATCATCAGGACAAGCAGGGTTTGACTATTGCAGCACAGCCTTGGGCCTAACAACACATTTGCAGTCACAGCACTGCCCGATGGTTCACAAGACCAGTCCCATGTTCCCTGTCCACCAAATACCCAACCAGTGTTCATCTGCTGAAGTTTAAAGAAGGATGAAGGTGGCAGCAGTGAGGGCTCACCAGCTAGAAGGGCTTATGCTAGTGGATGGTGTTGGTGACATCCCAATTTCTAGTCATTTCTGCTGTTCTTGGCTTGGGTTGTTTCCAATTCATGCCTTCATAGAGGTGTACCAAGAAGTCCATATTTCACAGAACTGCTTCCCTCTGTCGTCATTGTGGCTCAGGGAGCCAAGACTGCATTAGTTACAGTCTGCTAGAATTTTTAAGCTTCTCCTAGGAACAGTGAGGACAAAAACACACTTTAAAACAAGCCAATGATGTTTTGAAATCAGAATTTTTGTTGTTAGATAAATGACCCTTCAGAGTCCCTCCGGAGAGACCTACTTTAGTAGTGCTGGATAATTTTCAAAAGGAAAGGCCCATGACTTTCAGAAGATCAATCCCTCCTAAGACATTTTTTGATGAAAACATCACAAACTTTGGCCTTAAGCTGTATGGAACATTTGCTAGTGATAGAGAGAGGAGGGCTTCAAGACTGAAAGCATTTGTTCTACCACTTTCTTACCAGAAATGTAATGAAATTTTCATATGCGTATAATTACCTGTTTTCCTGCTTTTTAACTAAAAACTGCCAATGCAACGATTGCTCCTCATTGTTAAAAAGATTCAATATCCAGCATGAAAAATACATGCCAGCATTTTAGTCTGATATGATTTACAGTCACTGAGTTTTATACCCATGAAGGACTGGTTTGCTGACAGACCCTTACAATGCTGCAGGCATGCTGAACTGTAATAGATAGAATGTCTATGTAAGTACATGTAACATGCCCAAATGAATACACTGGTGTTTTTAATGAATAAAGACTGAAACTAAATTTCTGGCACATCTAAGGCTCAGTCAAAGCAACAGGTCCTTTTCATGTCTCAAGGGAAAAACCTTAATAATTTTGCTCCTCTCTGATATCTGAATTAATGACTGTCATCTGCAGTACTCTGAAGAAAAGAAAATCTCCCTCCTGTTAACACAACACACTTTGTACTTGTAAAAGAGAGGATGAAAGAGACCATTTATCTCAGAGTTTAATATATTTGAATAGAGCTTCAGAAGTCATTGCCTACTGAGAGGCGAATGTTGACCTTTTGGCTGAATGCTTGTACACTGTGCAGAAATAACCTGGAAATAACCATTCTGCTTGTTTTAAAGGGCTCTGCAAGAGAGTTTGTATCAATACTGTGCTTCCAGGGAAACTGGATTATTCAAGTTCTAGATGAGCTTCATCCTGCCAGGCAATGGGTACCCCCCATTGATTCAGATTTCTATATCTCTTTTGTTTTTATTTATTGCAAGTTGGAAATAAATGGTTCATTTCTTTCCAGAAGGTTAAAAAAAAAAGAAAATAAAAAACTCATTTGTTATTTGTGGGCTATGCTTTAGGCATTGTGAGCACAGTAATATTTCTAGTAGCATCCAGTAGTGGATTTCACAGTTTTTCTTGATGGGGTGGTTGTTTGGTGCTTCATTCTGCAAAGTTCTGTGGAAGTGTCCAAAGCAGATTAATTCTCTATGGAGGAAAGATGAAAAGATGGAGTGCCACAGCATAAATTCATAGCATAAGAAGCCAAACTTACAGAAGGTCTAGAGAAGAGTTTTGAAGAGGGCCTCTCAACTTGGCTTGCATTTATTGCATGTGCCACATAAGGATCTCTAGGCTAATTTTTTGATGTTACAAGGTGTGTTACAGACATACATCTTAGCTCCACTGCTTTCATAGAATCGTAGAATCATTTCTTACTTCTGAGACCTAGGCTAAGAAGCAAAGAGCTGGTTTAGATATTTCTGTACTGCATTCCATTACACCGTTTGGAAAGTTTAGTTTGAGTTTCTCAAAAAAGTAGAGCTGTTAGTTGACAAAATGTCTGCAAGGACCCCCTCTATGGAGAAAATATCATCTGACACCATAAATCTGATGTAGCCAACAAAACAAGAAAGTAAGCAGAGGTCTGGAATTTAAGAACTGAAACTGGTAAACAGTTGAGTGTAACTAACTGATCTCAAGATCTCTAGAGGGAAGAGAAGAAATAACTGAACAGCAGAAAGTAAACAGGGAACTTGTTCAAAATAGCAATTCAGGCCTCAAATATGCACACTGGCTTAAGATACGCTTCCTTCTGTACATAAATAAGAATTCGGATACCTCTAAAGCAGCTGTCACTAAAGGATTGCTGAGTGTTCTGACTTCTGATCGTAAAAAAAAAAAAAAAACAAAAACAAAAAAAAAAACATAAACTTACTCAAAAAATGAATAATTCAAAAGAACTGTGAGAACTAAATATTTACTAAAACAGAACAAAAACGGCATGGTGAAGCAAAAGATATGAAGGTCGAAAATACTTCAGTATTCATCTGAACACTTCGTATATTTCATTTGAAGCTCTAAAAAATTAAATAGATTAATCAAAAGATGTGAATTCAACTTAAGTGGATTTCTTTATTTTCAGATTCATATTGGGTCATTCATCAAAAACATGTTTTTGAGGAAAGTGTTTTTTTACCAAAAAAATATTGCTTAACCAAAACTGTGTGGACTGCATAGGATGCCTGTTGACCATACTGCACATACAGATAGGGGTCACAAGGAGCTCCTCCAAAATAACTTCAGCTCCCTCTGAAATAACTTATTTTCATCACAGCTGACACAGTCCTCTACCACAGCCATTTATATCTCACAGATCTTGCCGACCTCAAGAGGAGGAGTCTGCCCTCTGGCACAGCCCTTGTAGTAAAGGGCGTTTATTGCGGGATTACCACTTCTTTAGCATTCATTACAGGCACTGATTAGAGATGGTGATAAAGACATCATTAGAGTCCAAAGCCAATACTGGAATGTAAAAATAAAGCATGTATAAAGTAGCATTTTAAACAGGTACATCTATTTACTGCTGATATTTTCATACAATATTTTTTTGTGGTATTAACTTCAAAAGGTGTAGCAGGAGCTTTAATTTGCTACAGTTCTGGTCTAATAGGTATAGAGACACCAGAGGGTTCTGCAGTACTGAACTCAGAGGTGTTCAGACAAACCTTTGTACTCGTAATAACAAGAGCTTGTGTGAGCTTACACAATTTAAAACTAATTGCCCAGCCAATGTCCTCATTACCATATTGATGCAGTTCATAAATCAAACCCCTGCCTATTCAAACTGTTTACCAGCCTTGGATTAAGCAGTGTATTTCAACTGACAAATGTAGCATGCTGCCAAAACACTGCAGAGACTTTAAAAGACTGATAGCAGGATAAACTTGGGGAGCTGCAACACCACAGAATGATATAACATACATTGCACTAAAGAACTTGCTCCTGTTTGTTTTCTGAGCGTGCTCTGATTTAGCCTTAAAACTTTCCATAATAACATACTGCAGTACTGATACAGATCCTTACACAGAAGAGGGCTGCTGGCAGTTTTGATAAATTTGGCCACAGAAGCAAGAGTTAAGGCATGGAAAGGACTGAAGATTCTGCTGCAAGGGAAGCAAAAGTAGGGTTCTGGACAGTTATTGAGCTGTAGGGGGAAGCCAACAGATTCTGGGAAAATCAAGGGCTGTTGGGGTTGGTTTGGTTAAGATCATTGGCTTATCCCTGTTAAGGAGGACCAAGTGCACAGGGAAGACAAGAGTGGGCATTTGCAATGAAATGCAGCTCCTTTATAAACAGAACTACTAAGAAGAGTTCTGCTCATAAAAATAAGTGCTTGTTTGTATAAATTCAATCATGACAATTAGTAAAGAAAAAAAAAACAACAATTTTTTATGGATGGAGGATGAACTGTGACTAAGACATGCCTTTGTGTGATAAAAAAAGGTTTGATTCCAGTTTGCATCTCTCTTGCTACTTATGTGGTCACAGTAGACACAAAGCTTCCAATTGCTTATACGCAGACACTGGATAATAATAAGTGAAATTAATCTGATATCTTCTCACCAAAGGCAATGATATATTTTCTTTTTGCAGAGCAGTAAATAATGTTAAAGAAGTCTGTTTCCCTCTTTACATAATTCTGAACCATGCAGTAAACGCAGGTCTGTAGCAGTCTTTGCCCCTATAAAATGCCAAAATAACTTCCATTTTCCAGTGTCTTTTGTTGTTGATGCACATCACAGGTCCAGCAGAGGTTTCTCAGAGGGAAGAATGCAACTTTGGAAGCCAACCAAAGTATATCCATTTTCAGGCTGTTGTGAAGGACAATTTCGTACTGACATACAGCTTTCAATAGACAAGAGCTAAGTAGGAAAAAAAAATTGCTCGTTATTTACCTAACCTGTAGAGTGAGAAGTGGATGTCTTCTATGTTTCCTCTTTCATCAGTTTAAAAGGAAATTTAGAGATGTTAATATGACCCTTAATTCCTCCACTTTAACATAGATATCTTCCAACACGAGAAAACTGTTTCTTTCAGCCTCCTTCCTGTTATGCAAAATGAAGATTGATTTCCAGACAGTCTACTGAGCATCCCTTGAACATATGTAATGGAATTCACTTTACAGGCTGTAGGAACAGTGCTGTATTTAAGCTGGAGGGAGCAGCAGCTCCGATCTCTGTGACTTCTCTTGCAGAAATGCTGTTTCCTGACTTCGGTTTGGACTGGTTACTTAGATGAAGAACTAGGATTTTACCAACGCCAAGAACCTCAACATGAAGGGAGACAGCTATTTTTTTTTCCCCCTATATGGTTTATTCAGTGTTGCTTTTAAAGTATTTATTATGTGTTGGTTCATTTTTGGGGCCCCTCTGCTTATGATCAGTGTCTGTGTATGACTGGCTGCCTTTCCCGTCTTATGTTGATTCCACTGGTCATATAAAAACAAAGCCAAAGTGTTCCAAGGCAGTATATTAAAAAAAATCTGTTTTTTATTTAATAACATAGATTACAGATAAATGCAAATGCACACATGTTCCTTTCACCCCTTCTTCCCCATGAGCGTTGGGATTTTCAGCAACTTCACAGAAGGTTTCATTTCTCAAGTAGTTCAGATTGTAATCTTAAATCCCTTGAAACTGCCTCCTAAAAGCATGTAGGCAAACAACCTTAGGCCAACATGTCATCAGGAGCTTAGAGCTGTGTTTCATAGGTACGAGACAAAATACTCGAGGCAGTATAGTGAATAAAAAAGTAATAAATTGAATGCAATACTGAAAGAAGTCGACTGGCTGAAGGAATCTTACTTGGGACACTTCATTTGTAAGAGAACCATGCTGAAAGACATCTATCTGCAGTTCCCCATTCATACCTCACTCCTTTCTACTACTTTAAGAAGATGCAATTGGGTGTGCAGCAGGCATGAGATCTTTCTGAGGCCATGATTAGTCCTTCACTTCACTGATGCTTACGCATGGATTCTGCTTAGGATGGTAACCAGTCTGCACAGGATGGACACAACAGAATGATTTGCAAAGTCAAGGCCCTCATTATGTAAACTAGCTAAGACTCAGCATTTCCCATCCACTTAAGTTCTTAGAAATTGAATGAGCTGTGTTGCAGAGGCATTTGCTCACATGAGTTGCAATTAAGCCACTGCTCCACATCGTGACCATGACAGTGCTGTTGAGAACGCTGATGATTCTAAGCTCCAGCTGGTGGAAGAGCATCAGTGAGGACGGTGGTTGGAAAGCAGCACAGCTGTAACAGACAAACAGGAGTGTAGGCCCAGCTACATTAGCAAAGTGTCTCTTTATCATTGTCGTTTATTGAATTTGAGAAGATATTTTGCTTTCCCTGGCAGTGACAAATGAGCTTCTGTCACAGTGGAGGTGGGACCAGCAAGGAGAGCGTTGGTGGTGCAGGTGTCTGTGGACTGGGAGCACTTCTAAGCTGAACTATAAAGTAATTCCTGTAAAATGGCTGCCTTGACATATGCCTTCATATGCTGAGCAATTAATTCATAAATATTCCAAATTCTTTGCTGACTAAAATACTGCTTAACTTCCATGAAAGCAATCAGGTGCATCTAAGGGCTGTCTCCCTCATTCATGCAATGAGTCAGGCGGGATAGAGATTTGGCAGAAGCTCTGCCTGTGGATACTTCAAGGTGAAAGATGTAATCTGCTGCTACTGGCATGCAGCAGCCATTACACAAATAGAACGCTGTTACAGCTTTTGCATTTTTGCTGTTTGCTCCAATCAAAGCAGCATAGAAAAAGACAACAAAAATTATAGTATAGCTCAGCAGTCTTCTCACCCCATACTTCTAATGGCAATTCATCCCTTCCTTTTGCTGGCTAGGTTTGCAAGTAACTGATTTATACTCACACCATGAAATTTGTGCATCCAGGAGCCTACACTACAGCTCTGCCTCGCAGCACATGAGACATCCTGTCTGCAAGGCACGATCCTACTAATATATATAGAAGGGAAGACTTGTGAAGTCTTGGCAGCAGATGTAGGTCTTGAAGAAACAGACAAACAATAAGAATTTGCCAAGTGACATGGAAAGTTAATTTTGGTCTTCCTTCCTATTGCTTGGAAGTGCTACATCAAAAGGCATTTCACGGCCTCCCTTTTCAAAACCTGACAGCCTCCAGAGCATTGTGTGCACTGGGCACCCGACTCCAGGTGCTCCAGGTGATAAAGCAAAGCACAACGTTCAGGTCCGGCGCAGTATGAAGAATGAGGTCACAGTGTATTTTTAGAAGCACCTTGTGTTGCTGTGAAGCATGCTCTTGCTCTCCTTTTATTTTTTTCCCCTCTCCTTTTTTTTTTCTCTCTTTTACTGTGAATAATTTGGCTGGTGCTTGCAGAAGGCTGTTTTAGCCCCAGGGATTCTCACACGTACATACTTCTGTTGACAGAGCTCTCGTGCAGCAAGCAAGCTGAAATGCCTTTTGTTAAGGATCTGCTCATTTCTTCTTCTGTTCTGCCCCAATGCTTGGAGGATCTTTTGGCTACTGAGTTCCTGTTGTTACGCTCATGGAAACTAACTGAATTGAAAAATATGAGGTTACCTTGCAGAACAGGTAAAATTATCAACAGGAAAAGAAAATCCTGCTCTCCTAATTTGCTTTTAGTCTGTACGTTTCACGTTCTCTTGGCTTGCTTGTTTAATTTTTTAGGGGAAGATTGTTTAAGTCAGTGGGAAATATTAAAGTCATTGTGAAAGGCAAACAAATGCATTAGGGGCTGAGGGGTAAAAACTCTTTATTTTGGGTGAGTGCTTTTCCATTCTAGCCAGACCAGGGCTTGATTTGCTGGTTTACTCAGTCAGTTCACATCTAAATTGACTTCTAAAAAGTAAGAAATTTCCACACATTCACATGCTATGCAAATGCCAAAATGCATATTGAAATGCAATTTCAGTGGATATTGAAATGCACTAATTTAATCAGTGTTTGCAGGTTAGTTGAGGTGACTTGTTGTTACAGTAACCCTATGAAGTAAAGCATAGTAATTTCCCCAGAAGGCAATTCTCCTCATAGTAACTCAAGAAAATATAAGTGAGTAAAATTCTCCTATTTCATTGTTAAGCCTAATACGTGCTTTTTGTATTAAGTTTGTGCAAAACTTGGTGGTTTAATACAAATTTTGGTTGTCTAGGCAAAGGAGATTCAAGCCAATGGAGGGTGATTCACAGAAACTTAGCTATGCATCTGCACAGATATCTCCGCTTGTACCAGACCACGAGGAAACTTTCCTTCCACGTCACTGCACTGGCTGTACCTCAGATCTGTATTAATCCATTGCTGACTTGTAAGAAGCTTTCCTTAGAAAACTAAATTCTGTTTGTGTGTCAAATGCAAGTGCATAGAAAGCTGAAGCTGATTATCACACACAAAGATTTCACATTTTACCTTAAAAAAAATCCCATCTTGCTTTTTTTTTTGTGTTCCTCCTTAGGCTGTTTTGTAGTCATTTTTAGTAGGACAGTTTGCTGTGGTAGTCCCTACATTGCTCTTCCTACTTAGAAAAAGCACATACACGCTCAAGAGATTTTTGTTACTCAGCATCTGATCCTACCAGCAGTAGGTCACTGCTGGTACATCTAATGCTACAGTATATACTGAGAATCATGTTGCATATGAAATAACTTCCCTACTTATAAAGACCTTTTTCAGAAAGATTATTATTTTTCAGAACTTTTAAGTGCATACGTTCATAATTGTGGTGGTAATTATACTATTTTGCAGGTCTGTGTTACGGGCCTTTTACAACACATACAGATTTAGCTCTGAATGCACGAGCTTCTCGAAGTTACACATTTTGGTATGAGCAGGATTTCCAACCCACAGTTCTTCCAAAAATGTTCAGTTTTTAGGAGCTTTAAATGTCTATGTGTAACTTTTTATAAAATGCAGAATTTGATGTTTCGTAGAAGGGTGCTTTTTTTGCCCATCTCTGCTAGATCGAGTAAAGAGAGATGTTCCACAGGATGTGTGGGTGAACTCACACTCTTTTTACCACTTCCTCTTCATAGATTTCTTGCCACACTCGCACAAAACCTGTCTGCTCCTGCATGCTTTCTTTGTCCCAGTCTCATCGTGAGAAAAAGACAAATAAAAAGGAGTCCAAGGGAGTAAGCAACCCTGATAAAAGGAAAATCTTTTTCATGCCTTTTGTAATTAAACTGTAGACTCTACAGCTTCACACCACATCCTTGAAAACTGGAAATCACTTGAGATAAAGAATTTTGTGAAATGTAAAAAGAAGCTGGGAGTTTATTTTGGATGCTAGATTATTTAGAGGTAATAGCAAGTACAATTTTTTTGCAGGGATTATAATTCATGTTTTGTAGTTTAAAGCATCACAAAGTAGTAGAAATAAAAAGCAATCAAAGCTCTTTTGATGCCTTCTGGGTTGTCTTCTTGAGTAGCAGCATCTCCTTTCTTGTTCCTGGCTCTGCAGAGTGTGAATGTGGGTGCTGGCAGTATGCTTTCCAGCAGGATAGAGCATGCCAGGGGGCTGAAGAGCAGCAGTAATGGTTCAGATAATCGTCAATAGTCACCTAAATGGCAGAAGGCTTTCTCACAGTGCCTAAAATAGCATGTGAAAGGTTAGTTACCCCAGTCATTCCCTACAAAGGGTGTCTACTTTTTCAAAGGCATTGTACTTAGTTCATGTAATACTAGGGAGAAAGAATCGAGGGTGTTCAGTGCTTCTGAAAGTGAAGTCACTTCTATTTAGATGGCCTTCTTGAAGCTTCTGAGAAAATGGGGCTTCCCATGAAGTTTCGTCATTTACATGTAGACACTGCAATCTGCTATTATTGTGTAAAAAAAAAGACTTGGGGAGAGATTCTTCCTGGGGATATTTAGATTGGATATAAGAAAGAAGTTTTTTACAATAAAAATGGTGAGGCACTGGCATAGGTTGCCAAGAGATGTGGTGGATGCCCTGTCCCTAGAGGCACTCAAGGTCAGGCTGTACGGGGCTCTGAGCACCCTGATCTAGCTGTAGGTGTCCCTGCTCATTGCAGGGTATTTGGTCCAGATGACATTTAAGGGTCCCTTCTTCTTGCCTTTATCTGCCCATCTAAAAGTTGAGTGAGTTGTGTAAGCATTTTGTCTATCCCTCCTTTATAGTTTGGAAAAGAGGGTCATGCTAGGAGGGAGACCTCCCATGCTAAAATAGGCATTTACCTTCAGGAAGCATTTTTCTCCCTCTACTGACTCCGGCAGGAGGTCAGTCAGCTAACAATAACATCTGACTTTTCATAGCTAACAGTAACTGAGAGGAATGCTTTCTAAATCGTGCATGCCAGCATGCTTGCACCTTTTACAGCCAAAGAGCAAATGGCAATGGTAATACATAACAAATCCAAATTTTCTATATACACACAATATTATATCTGTTACTCAAAGTATGCCTATAAAACTGAAATACGAACTAACCAGCAATAAAATTTGCCTAGCTAGTACACCTTACTTAGCTTATGGCATATGCAGTGATAGGCATGTCACATGCCAGCATCTTGCTCTGCTTGCTTACCGCTCTGACAATCACAGAGCTGCCTTCTGACAAGTCTTCCCAGCAGTGACAGGCTTGCCACACACATCAAAGGCGTAAGTTTCTCTTCTTGTTTTGAAAAGCTTCTGTTCTGCTTTGCTGTCTCACAGATGGAGTACTGAAACAATCATTAAAATAAATACTATCAATATTCAATCTGTCACAAAAAAAAAGTACATTACCTATATGAGTGAATGTAAGCTATGTAAGTGATGCAAGATGGGTTCCTTGGCTGCTCCTCCTACCATGTGTTGGAGGCCCACGCATGAGGTGTGAGTCCAGAAGTTAAGACTGATTTAAACCAGACATGGCCAACTCTGTTGTAGAACTCTGTATTTTTAGCCTTCCCTTTTTGCTGTGTAGATTTATTGGAAGTGGACAGGTGCTGTGGTGGGTTGTCAATTCAGAGAAGCTGAGCAACAGAAGATCCCACCCTTATTGAAATGGTCCTTATTTTCTGTCAGCCCCTTTGCCTCCTTTTTCTTCCTTATGACGTTTCAGTAGCTTTATCAGAATGGTGTAGAAGTTCTCAATAATTGAACAGACAGTAAAAACGAAGTGAATAGAGGCAAGTTTTGATAACAAGCATATATCTAACACCGGACTGAGTGATTTTGATCCATTCTGTCAATAATCAATGTAAAGTCAGTATTTTAAAAAAACATTTCTGCATTTGCTAATTCTTTCTTGGTCTCCAGGGTAAACAAGTCAGAGTTTTGATGTTTTAAATTCATCGAATCTGCATACATCAAATGTTTCTGAAGACAGCTATAGGTAAATTTGATACAGGAACATTACATTTTTTTGGATCACTGCTGCTGATGCATTCCATTGCAAGCAAGGTCCTATCAATAATTTTTTTTCTTATTTCTTTTTAATTTCCAGGAACAGAGAGGATTCAGATGATTGGTATAAGAATCCAGGCATTAATGATGATTATTTGATCGTGGTTTTGGAATAATAAGAAGATATTTCCTGTCTATGTATGTGGAGTGATGTTTCTAAAGAAAACCAAGAATGGAGTCATTTTGATCTCTGATGGGTGAAACTCATTGGAATGGAAACCAACATCTATGCAACAAACCAAGGCTCGCCATGTCTTACATCTGCCAAGTGCACGGGGACTCCGAAGGCAGCAAAGTATGAAGAATATCGAAGAAACATAGAAGAACAGAAAAGTCCATCTGAATTTCAGGATGTTTTACTGGAACCTGAGATGAGTTTGCTGTCTGTGTCATCCATATTAGACCACAGTGAGACATCCTTGCAACCTGGTGGGACTGCAGAGTGTGTTAGTGCCACCAATCAATCTGAAGCAGAGCGGCTCTGTGAGGAATTATTGTCTTCTGAAAGGCACAAGCCAAAGGAAGAAGCTTTAAACTTTACCTCACACACAGAATGGCCACTCCTTGCAGGAGAAAATCCAGCCAAGAAACCAGAAATGAGTCATGAGATCAGAGTCGTAAGACACAAGCCAAGTGCTATCACATTTTCTGATTTTGAATTTTTATCACATGAAGCTAATACTAAACTCCATATTTCTGAGGCAGGAGAAGAAGACTTTTCATCTGAAGAGGAAGAAGCAGATGGCAGAGGTGATGATGATCTGTTTACAGAACTGCCACTGTATGAGGCATTTTTCAATGGCCTTCACAGAACAGATGTCTTCCCAAGAAAGCAAGCTAAATGTGAACTTACTGAGTATCCACACATCTGTCATTTAGAAGACTGTGATGATAATTCCAAAACTGAATCAAAGGACCATGACAAGGAGGAAGAACACACGGAGCTGGAGGTAACAGAAGCTATTGTTTTGTTCCAAGTGCGTTTTAAATAAGTGGTATAATTTAAGCTTTGTCACAGGAGGAGCACTGACGCAAATTGTTGTACAGTGATAAGCAATGTTAATTACATAATTAAGAATATAAACCTACAGTAATATACAGAACATTAAAAATATAATGCTGGGCTTTTACCTTAGACAAATCAGTTTCATCAGACTGGCCTCATTTCCATCAGACAGAACTTCAAACTTGAGTTTTCCATTTTATATTGTAATAAGAACATTGGTTCAGTTTCCCATGGTCAAAAGATCATGTATTATGGTACATACAGCACATATTTCTAGCTATTCTCTAAGTCTACTGACTGTTCCAACAGGATAGAGCTTAAGATTACTGTCAGAGCAGAGTATATTTCCTTATGCTAAATAATGGCCTTTTTTAGAGCAGTGGCACTGTAGCACTACTCTTCCCAACGTACAGCACTGCTTCTACTAAATAAGAATGTTTTCTTTTTTCTCATTTGATTACAACAATATGGAGAACAGGTGGCAAACGGGTCTATAATAAAATAAATAGAGCGTTTTTTTTGTATCTTTAGTGGTGCACATCGTGATAAACCAATGTCCAAAACAAAAACAAAGAAGATTTAGGACAAAATGGAAAACATTCTGTAAGAAGAATCATCCAACTATGACCTTTCCTTTAAAAAAGGTTTGAGTAAATTACTTGTGTCTTTTAGAACTGGAAGAACAGCAGCTTTCCAAGAGAATAAGCGAGGCTTTCCTTCTGCTCCCAGCTGATGACAAACCAAATGCCTGGAGCTAACCATGTTTATCACTGTAGTTCAGTTCTAGTACAAAAATATGAAGTGATTCCAAACACTGGAGAAAACAAACTCTTAAAATTCCAGTTTTCCTGAAATGGCAGCACAAATTAATGTTGAACCGCAGGTCAGTCATACCTTTCCTTCCTCTTCCTCCATACCTCTTCTCTTCCTCCTTCTTTTTGAAGTTATTTTCAATGTAGAAAGTCTTTATGCCCTGAAATTTCGGCTGGAGCTCTTTTCTTTTAACCAGTGTCATTTATTTTTCTCTATCTTCAGTTCTTCTTTACTTCTAGTGCTTACTAGAAGAGTTACACAGATTGCTTCATTGATTTCTGATAAAAACAAAGAAAGAACAAAGAATTGGAACTAAAATGGCCAAGTTTACATCAAGATTACAGTATATAACGCTTAGTTACTTCTCTCCTTTAATATAATCTTCCTCCAGTTTGGGGTGAATAATTCTGACCTAAAACGAGTGGGAGATTTCTGGTTGTATTTCACACTGATCCCAGTGTAATCAGGAAACCCATCAGCTCACAGAGAAAGAAGCCAGATTTTCACAGTTTTCTCAGCAGCTAATATTAGAAAACCGAGGCCCCAAAGTGGTTCCAAAGCAGTGCATCTTTTGATGCAACACTGACCCTGAAACATTCTTGCGACACGCATCTTATTAAATAATTGGATTGTTCCGCCACCCTAAGCCAAGGCTTGCTTCCTCATTTATGCGGGGACAGTAATCCCAACATTCCCATTAATATAAATAAACATCAAAATGCATGCGCAACATCCCTTGGATTCTGTTTACTGAAGGTCATCCCCATAGATAAAAGAGAAAGAATGGGTGCCGTTGTCATTTAGTTTACTTTATGTCTATGCCATAAAATAAACTCAAGGATGCAGTTTGTAGTGCAGAATAATGGATTATAAATTGCCCGACAAGCGTTTGAAATTACCCAGTAAATCTCTGAGAATGTGTCAAAACATTTCAGAAACTGTACAGATGCAGTGATGCAGTCCTGGTTTTGATTTTTTTTCCTATGTAAATAAGTATGTATCATCCTCGAAAAGCCTCCAAGAATTAAAAAAAAAAAAGGATTATCTTGTCTCTAAAATTTTAGCAGCAGTCATGCATTAGTGCTCAGACTAAAAGCCCCCCCGTGACTCTGGTTTAAGCCTACGCTCAGCAAATGTGTGTTGTCACATTATTTATTTCTGCTATGTAGAAATGGGGCTGTTGGAGAAATGCCTTTCTGCTGGAAAGAAAATGAAATAAAGACGGCATGGGGTAAAAAACATTGTCAAAAGCAACCATTATTGCTAAGTCTCAGACCTAAAAATAGCAGAACAAACAAACCTGCTTGGCCGTAGATCCATGCTATCAGAGGTAACACCTTGGCCAATACATGGCTGAATCCTTGCTGCTAGAGCTCACAGTGAAACAGTGATAACAATCGACCCTGAAGGGGCATTCCTAGGTAAATTCCTCATTGCAGAGGGGTGCACTGCTGCACATGTCCCATTTTCAGGGGAGCAGTGGGAAAGGCTGTGCCCTGCCGCAGCCGGGGAGCACGGTCCCTTGCAGGCAGTGACAATGAGCAAGTTGGTGTCTGAATCTCCCATTATACAGTTGCTACACACGTTTGTGTGGCAATCCTTGTTTCATTCAAACTAGTAAGAAAAGAAAAATTTCATAGTATGCTAAACAGTAAACAAGAACAATGAAGATGGAAAAAGTACAACTTATCCATGCTGCCAGTGCTGTTACAAGGGGAAGATTCAGTGCTGAGAGCAATTCACAGAAGGGTGCCCATGAATAATGCTCTTTCTTTTTGTCCAAAAGCATACAGAATCTGCCTGTTCTGCATGGCACAAGACAAATGACATTTCTGTTCAGTTTATGAATGCACTGGGGTCCCTGTGTCTCCACCCTTAGACCAGTCCCATATATACTTCCTGTGTTTTCTCATCAGATTTGGCAGCTGCTCCTTTTCAGAAATCTGTAATCAGTGGCATATTTCATGCCCAAATAGACTTCTTAAGTGAAAAGCAACATTTATTTCAAGTGGGGGAGCAAAATTTTGAAGGTTTAAAAACAAGTCTACTATGAGTACATGTTTGTGTTATTTCTCGTTTTTGGTTGGTGATCTAGGTAAGATCACTCCTCGCACAGCTGTAGGGATTCTGACTTCCTCTCTGTTTTGAATGGTAACTTTCTGACATCTCTCATGTCCTGATATTATTCATGATGTCTGTGTTTAGTTCTATGGGGATTTTTTCTCAGCAACTCTAAAGTGATGACCTGAGCCGTTCTTCCTTGCTGGCTTTCCTTCAAGCCTTCACATTAAACTATATGCACTCTTTTTCCATGTAATCAGCTCAATGCGCAGTGGCAATAAAATATGTAGAAGCTTCTGAAACATAGCATTTAGGCTGCCATTTCTTCTGGCTGTACTGAGCAGGGCCCAGCTGATAACACATTTGAGCAGGAACTTCTGTGTAACTTCATCAGTGATCTTGCCCTATTCCCACATCATCTCAAAACAACATGTGTTACTTTTGGGATAAGCATATCCTTCAAGACAAAATTGAAGATATTTAACTGGTATTAGGCCAAAAAAAAAAGGATTATGAGATCATACCCTTGACAAAGTATAGTATTGCGGATCCTCCCTCTTCTCAGGGATCATAAATCCTGCTAATGTTGGCTGCTGCAGAGATGCGAGAATTGTCTTACCAACATGGTAGGAAGCTGGAAACAGTCTCTGGGTCAGTTTCAAAGCATCTCTTGGGTAGACCACATTAGCTGTTGTAACAGCCAAACATAGGTTTCTGTCTCTGCTGACATTACTTTGGCCACCTACGTGAGTTGTCACAGCTTCCTCTATTGCACCAGAGAGAGAAGGGGGTAAGCCAGAAAGCCCAAGTGCTGGAAAAGAGCACCTGGAGCAAACCATGAGGATTTGCTAGGAGCTCCAGCAGGCCCAGTCAAGCATCTCTCCCCAGTGGACATTCAGAGTCCTCCAAATGAGTCCTCCTCTTGAGGCTGCTTCCTGATGGAACAAGGTCACCTCTGACACATATCTGGGGAAGATGGGGAATTAACTGGTGGGAAGTGCTGTCTGTTTGGGTTCAGCTGCTTTCCAGGATTGTTTGTCTATTTTTGTCTACAAATGGATTTGCTGACAGGAAGATGGATGATCTGTCCTTCCAATTTCTCTTCCCTTGATGATTCACTTATTTTCATTAATTTGCTTGTTCCGTCCTTGTAGTACAATTAGGTAAATTTTATCCTCATTATACAGTCATTACTGAGTGACAAGTTTGACAATCACTGTATAAGCTTAGACCACAAGAGTTCAGATTCAGGCTGGAATAATTTGCTGACCTGTAGTGTGGAAGTTTGCATGGTATCTGTCTGACATTTTGTCTAATTCTGGGCCATGTTGTCATTCTCAATCCCACAAATGACAGAAATTAACCAAAGAAGCAAGACAAGAAGATAAATAGATATGGATACGTAAGAGGAGATAAATCCTCAAGTATTTATCCAAAGCCACAGTTTTTGAAATTAATTGGCTTGTAACTGTTTTAATCTAGTAATCATATCCAGTGAGAAAGGAATCCGAACATTTTAAGTCTTTGACAATGAATCTACTTCATTCAAATTAAATTGAGGTAATTAAATTTAAAGGATCAAATCAAGGCAGCAGTCAAGCCTACAATTTATAATCAGTAATTGGGCCTGCCAAAGTAAGCTTGCATTTGGATGTCTTAAGTTCTGCTGAATCCTTATGCCTCGTGCATTCCTGCTCAGTGACTTGTTTGGCCGCTCTGAAGTACTTTTCTGAGAGGTACTTTCATGTTTTCATTAATGAGGCTCAGGAACACAAGCAAAAAAACCAGTAAAGAACACACTAGAGTGAAGCACAAATTCCTTATCCCATTCCTTCCATACTTTGGAGGTTTGTTCTTCTTTTTACCCTATCAAACAGAAATTCCAAAACTAGAGGAGGAGTATGGTTACAACCTTGTGATGACTGCTTCATGGGAAATAATACTGTTACCATTATCTCCCTTTTGTTCATCTTATGCAGACATGGAACATCCACCCAGGTAGGAGAGCCGAGTCCCAAATTAACAATGATCAGGGAAAACAGAGAGCAGGTTAAGGGGAAGAAAATGGGAATTGACTTGTCTGTGGTAGGACTAATGCATCTTCGTACAGTCACATTTCCTTTGTGTGCCTGGGAGATCTGGGCTTTTGGTACTGCATTCTCTAGAGCTGATAGGCAGAAGTGTTGTTTGTTGAACCTGCAAAGTTTCTAGCATTTATGCTTGTTTTCTGCCTGCCTTGGAAAGGAGATGGAGAATTGCTGATTATTTTAGCAATGATGCATTATTATTATCTGTCAGTAAATGAACACAATCATCTCTTAATTATAATGTCAGGTAAGTGCTAGCTTAGAAAGGGTCTCTGGTTATTAATTTAAAAGAAAGAGTCTATTAATTTCATAAATTTGAGGTACTAATGACAAACATAGCATCTGTATAAGGTACATTTCTCTCTAATTCCACTATTCTTAATAATGTAACAATTTTCCATTAGGACGGGACATTTCTTTTGTCCTACTTTTTATTACAATTGGAGACAGCTGTAAGTTTGAATGTACAACTTACTAATGTGGAAATAAGTTGTATGGCTATTTCTATTACAAAACTATAGGAATCTTGGAACAAAATTTTGGGAACTCCTGCTTTTGCCTGTTCATAAATATTTATGCGTGTTTTATATTTATCTTTAAAGCTTCAGGAGAACAAATAGTTGACAAAAATGATGTATTATACTAAAGAGAAAGAATAATTACCAAATGTACCTGGGGTGATGATTTTTTTCAGATCATCAATCCTTTATTTGTGTACTGAAGTGCTCCTTAACCATGCAGCCACCTCAGGAAAACAGCTCATCAGAAAACATCAAGAGGATTTACTTACTGTTGCACTAAGCTCATAAAGTAAAAGAGGTGTATCAGCATTCTCCTTTACAAATATTTGAAAATATCTGGAATCTGTGCAATGTGAGGCCATCTGAGTGTCTCATCTGTGTCCACAGCAGTAGAGCAAAAGTCAATAGAAAATCAGCCCTATCTAAGTCAGGGCATGGGTGAACAACATTCCTCTGCCAGAGTATGGGGACAGGCGTCCTGAGAGTTACAGACTGGGTCTCAGGTGGGAGGAACCAAAGTAAGCATGTACAGATCTGTTCATCTATGTACCACTGAAATTTAGATGTTCCTTCAAAATGCAGATGGAGATTCTGGATAAACCTTGGGATGGGCAGTAAGCAGAACAACTTATACAGGTGGAAAGTTGCATAAAAGGTGAGGGAATGGGTTGGGTTTCATTTTCAAGCACATTTGGCTGATAGGTAAGGATTTTGAGAAGTTGTGTATGTTTCTGAAGTCTAGAATAAAAATGCACTATAGCCAAATACATAAATGCATAAATAAATAAATAAAGCATAACCAAATAAACGTATTTGAAAATTTCATATCCAAATATGGGAAAGTTCTTGAGCAGGAGTAAGAAAAGTGAATTACAAATTTCCTCACACACAAAAATGTTTGGGAACTTCCAAAGCCTAGGTAACATATACCTGGTTAATAAAATCAGCAATATTCTAGTGATAGACCTTCTCTATGTGAAATGCCAGTTAAATGATAGCTTGTTGTTGCAAAAGACCTGTGTCCTGGATACTGCTTTGGCAACACAGACTCCGTCATATATTTTGCGATGCCCAGAGATCTATCATCATTTTGGTAATGCCACATATTCAGCTATTACATAGCCAGCTATCTGCGCTAAGACTGAGGTCCAGACTTGAAACAGATTCAGAGAAACTTAAAAAAAAAAAATTTAATGCAGTGGACTACATAGAATTTTTAGGGTGATGGATCTGAGATTTCGTTTTATGACATACTTGGCCTATGGAAATCAGTTATTTTCCATAGGAGAGAATGTCTTCATTCTCAAGACTTTACTTAACAATCATTCCAACTATTGAATATTTTAAATTGCAATAAAAATGGAAATAGACTGTTCCTACCTATCCAAGGTTCCTGGACAGTGAGTGCATCATCAAAAAAAGTTTTGCCTAGTTTTGAATTATGTCAGAACTAAGACTTTGCAATCCAGCCTCAAGGAAACCTCATCTGAATCCATTTGGAATCCAGAAATAAAAAGGACAGGACATTGTGGCCATTTTCTGCATTTGAATCATTTTTCTTCCAGAAACTACCTTCAGTGGAATCTCATTAAACTTTTGGACTGTATAATTCAACTCTCCCTACAGAGAGATTCTGCAGTATCTAAAATTTTCATTTAGACTTTTAATGCAACATTGCAAAAATTGAGTCTGGAATAAGAAATGTGTAGATGTGGCACTAAGAGACGTGGTTTAGTGATGGGACTCTGTAGGTCAAGTTGATGATTCTGATGTGGTGATCCTGAAGGTCTTTTACAGCTTAACTGAGTCTGTGATTCTTTGTTCAGCACCAAAGATTGAACAGCTTATGTATGCTGAGTATTCAGAGAAAAGTCGTCTGGCCTTAGTCTGATCTTTGTAATGATGTATTCAGTGCTGTGCTATATAATCTACTGTAAGTTCTGCAGTATTTGTTTATTGTTCCTATTTAAACTGTATAATGGTGAAATTTAAGTGATTGTAATGTGGAGTTCACAAAAGCCCTTGCAGTTTGCTTAGGGACTGACTGACTTGAAATAAAATGCCAAAAGAACTGCTAAACTTGCCAAATACTAACAGAATATCATAGAATCATAGAATCATAGAATTGCTGCAGTTGGAAAAGACCTTAAAGATCGTCGAGTCCAACCGCAACCTAACCACACTACCCTAACTCTAACAACCCTCCGCTAAATCATGTCCCTGAGCACCACATCCAAGCGGTTTTCACACACATCCGGGGATGCTGACTCAACCACCTCCCTGGGGAGCCTATTCCAGTGCCTAACAACCCTTTCTGTAAAGAAGTGTTTCCTGATATCCAACCTAAACTTACCCTGATGCAACTTGAGGCCACTTCCCCTCGTCCTGTCACCTGTCACCAGTGAGAAGAGACCAACCCCGCTCTCGCTGTAAGCACCTTTCAGGTATTGGAAGAGAGCAATAAGGTCTCCCCTCAGCCTCCTTTTCCCCAGACTAAACAGTCCCAGTTCCTTCAGTCTCTCCTCGTAGGGCATATTCTCCAAGCCCCTCACAAGTCTTGCTGCCCTTCTTTGGACCTGCTCCAGCACCTCCATGTCCTTTCTGTACTGAGGTGCCCAAAACTGAACACAGTACTCGAGGTGAGGCCTCACCAGTGCCGAGTACAGGGGCAGGATGACTTCCCTAGTCCTGCTCACCACACCATTCCTGATACAAGCCAGGATGCCATTGGCCTTCTTGGCCACCTGGGCACACTGCTGGCTCATATTCAGCCAACTGTCCATCAGTACACCAAGGTCCCTTTCCACCAGGCAGATTTCCAGCCACTCCTCCCCAAGCCTGTAGGGGTAGGGAATATAAAACTGTGACTTGTATTTATATCATTCTGTAATATGTACAGCATACACAGGGACCAAGAACAAAGTGTGCAAGGCCAATAACTAGAAGAAAGAATAAACAGACCAGCCCAGATAATAGTATGAAGTTAGCAACAAGATATTTTTTATGAACAACATGTCTGGCCAGGATCAGTGCCTGTCCTGAGTGTGCAGCTAAGCAACCAGACTCAGAGCTCACCCCAAGCTGTACTTTTATCTGCTGCATGATCTTGATTTACTAAAACAATACAAGTGACTGGTGCATTAGATACATGGAAAAAGATTGTTTTTGGAAGGTACAAGATGATTAAACAAAACAAACAAAAAAAAAAAGATTCCCTCTAGAATACAAAAATATTCCATAGACCATGTTTATTTGAAATTCTATTATGTAACTCTCACACAATTGATTTATAAACGTGTGATCTCTACTGCACAGAACACAAAATGGAGGCTTTCAGGATTTATCTGAGCCTTGCAAGGACTCAACAGTTTTATTCTTATCTTCAGAGATAAATAATCCCACTGAGGAAAAGAGAAAAATGGCTAAAATAGACAAATGGATTCAAAAGCCCCAGTGGGAAACTCCCAGTGTTCCAAACACATAGGGCCAGACTCCGTTGTTGTGAAGTAATGGCAGAAGGGTGTTATACGGGTCCAGAAAATGCTTTTCACAGAATCACAGAACTGCAGGGATTGGAAGGGACCTCTGGAGCTCATCGAGTCCAACCCCCTTGCTAAAGCAGGGCCCCTGCAATCAGTCACACAGGTAGGTGTCCAGACAGGTCTTTAATATCTCCACAGAAGGAGACTCCACAACCTCTCTGGGCAACCTGTTCCAGTGTTCCATCACTCTTAGTGTTAGGAATTTCTTCCACATAATAATATGGAACTTCCTGTGTTCAAGTTTTAGGCCACTGCTCCTTGTCCTATTGCTGTGCACCACTGACAAGAGCCTGGCCTCATCCATTTGCCTCCCACTTCCCTTTGATATTTATAAACATTAATCCGATCCTCTCTCAGTCTTCCTTTCCCCACGCTGAAGAGACACAGGTTGCTCAACCTTTCCTCATACAGGAGATGCTCCAGGCCTTTCATCATCTTTGTGGCCCTCTGCTGGACTCCTTCTAGGAGATCCCAGTCTTTTTTGAACTGGGGAGCCCAGAACTGGACACAGTATTCTAAATGTGGCCTCACCAGGCCACACCAAACTTTTCAGACATGACAAAGCTTGCATGTTGCATATGAATGACAGAAAGCAAACTCTAAAACTGACATTTCAATGCTCTTATATGATTTTTTAAATAATTTATCATGAATAGAAACAATAATAATAGAAAATTCTACAATAGTAAGAATTGCTGTAAGTTGGAATGTATATATTTTTACAGTTTTTATCTCAGATCACCTTCTCTTCTGTGCAGAGCTTCCACTTTGTGTAAAGTTCTTGAGATGAGTTTCAGTTGCATTAAATGGAAGGCAGATATCTAACACCAAGAAAAATCAGCTGGACCTTCTGGTGTTCTCTATCAAGTGCTACTTTTCTTACTTGGAAGTTATGTTCAAATGCTTGCACATGCTACGGAGTGGTCACACAAGCAGCCCAGACCACTCAGCATTTATTTCCAATGCAAATTAAAATGTGTGTGTGACTGCAGCAAGTACGAGGTTGAAAATGGAACAAAATTAAGGAAGATGTAGTTTGATGCACCAAAGAAAATAAAATTGACACTAAAGATCCAAAGGAATATCCTAAGTATAGTAGGGCAAATAAAAGCATTTTATATTGCAAAGGAACTCTATTTCTAAAATTGAGCTTACTCTGCCTCAGCTCTCTGTGACAGTGAATGACTACTGCTCAGGAGCCTCCAATAGTGTGCTAGGTGGGTTGCAAAGGGACTTGGACAGCTTAACTGGCAAATAAAGATATTTTCCCTAGAGGAATATTGTCAAAATTAAGCTGTCCTTAAAAATTAATTCTGACAAATATCAAATCTTACAATCAGACGCATCTTAAAACTCAAACTGTGATCCTTCCAACTAATATCCTGGCACTCTGGGGTACAGCATGAGTGCTAACACAGCACATAAAGACTTCTCAGCAAGGAGAAACCTGCAGATTTCACAGTTCTACATTACTCTGCTTTCTGACAGGAACATTTTGCTTGGTATTGCTATTGTGAAGTCTCCTGAATTTAAAAATACACTGTTTAAAACTGTTTGAAGTACATAATTGGAGGAACTAGCAGAAATTCTAGCCACCTTGAATAAGGTTGGGACTTCCTTGTTTTCATTTATCTGCCAGTTATGTCAGCAGTGTTTGGATTAATGCAGTTGATGGGGTTTATTTTGCTAAAATCTTTCATATGGATGAAGTACACGTGAATACAAAATACCACTGCTGATAATCATAGAATGGCTTGGGTTGAAAAGGACCACAATGATCATCTAGTTTCAACCTCCCTGCTATGTGCAGGGTCAGCAACCACTAGATCAGGCTGCCCAGAGCCACATCCAGCCTGGCCTTGAATGCCTCCAGGGATGGGGCATCCACAGCCTCCTTGGGCAACCTGTTCCAGTGCTTCACCATCCTCTGTGTGAAAAACTTCTGCCTAATATCTAACCTAAACTTCCCCTGTCTTAGTTTAAGTACTTCACAAAGAGTTTAAGAGTTTAAGTACTTCACAAAGAGCCAAGCGAGCACAGATTACAAGGAGGTTGCTCAAAATATAATGACTATTCAAGTCAGTGGTGGGTAGGCTAAGCCTCTGCTTGATAATGCACTCTGAGATGGGTTCTTACAGCTTCACCCATCTCAGAACATCTCTACTGCATTTGTGTCTTGAAGATTTTGCCAAATTCCCATAGGTTTGTAGAAGTAGTTGCTACTGATGCCTCTTCTTAACTTGTTCAGCTAACAAGTGCAGTTGCTGTTTAGTGACCCTCATGCTCTTTAAAAGAAGACTGAAAAGCCTGTGAGATTTTTTGAGCCCTGAGCAACATTCTCCAACCTTTGTGCTACACAAAAATATTTATATGGTATAACCAATATGTTTACATCCATTGAGGATATAGAATTTCTTCTCCCTCCAAAAACAATGCCTAAGGCAATTAGATGAAAATTGAGATCAAACTGATTTTTGTAAAGTTTTACTGTTTTTAACTGATATCTTTTTCCCCAGATAAAAAGGGCATGCTAAAATCTATAATCACTATTCTGTTTCTCAGTTTATGATTTAAAGCAGTAAGTCTCCATAAAGTAGTAGTCCATGAGGAGCAAAATGTGCAAGTCAGCATTTTGCAGTAATAATACAATATTACCACATAATTCAGTGTTATTTTTTTTTAACTCTAGCAACTGTTTACAAACATGAATAGTGAAGTTTCTGAAAGCTATCTTGAACACTGAAATTGTATGTACAACTGTTTTTGATCTCTGAAAGAAGAAATGTAGTTAGAATTTTGAAAGCTTTCAGCAGATAACTATTAAAATATAAGAAAAAACACATGATATATAAACTAACAAGGAATAAAGGAATATTCATGTGCAGATATATGGCTGTTCTTCTGCATTAGATGATGATCTTAACTTCAGCATTTGAACTCCACCTCATTCTTTCAGCTTCTTAGTTTTTGCATACGCCAAGGGGTATTCTTGCCATTTAGAGGAAAGAGCATAAAACTACAGTAAGATATCATAGCAGCACTCCTGATGTTGTGGCTTTTCACATAGGAAAGTAGCAGGAACATATATGTCAGATTAACAAATTGCAAAAAACAAACAAAAAAGAAAAACTAGAAACGCAGAGAGATGACTTGCAAGAAGCATCATTGGTGCGCAAGGACTATGTAAGACTTTAACTGTAAGGCAATGTCTCTCCAAGTTGAAAGGTTTATCTAATTTAGTGATGGAGAGGTGAAATCTGGGTGTCTTAGTTTCAGCCGGGATGGATTTTTTCTTCAGAGTTGCTGGTATGATGCTACATTTTGGTTCTAGGAGAAAAACAATGTTGATAACACAGTGATGTGTATAGTTGCTGCTAAGCAGTGTTGTATAGAGCCAAGGCCATTTGCAGGGAAAGGCCCAAGGAGTTGGGAGAGAACAGAATGAGGACAGCTGACGTACACTGGCCAAACGGATATTCCATACCATATGACATCATGTGGGAGGAGTTTTGAAGGGGGTGGGAGTGCATCCGGCTCTCTTCCACTGCTGGGGGCGAGCTGGGCATTGCTCAGGGGATGGTGAGCAATTGCTTGTGCATCACCTGTTATATACATTCATATATATAGTCATGAAATGGTCATAACTATTATCCATTTCCTTAGCTATATCTTAGTAAATAGTTTTATCTCAACCTATGAGTTCTACTTTTTTTTTTTTTTTTTTTTTCTGATTCTCTGCCCCATCCCACTGGAAGGGAGGAGTGAGCAAACGACTGTGTAATGCTCAGCCACCTGCTGGGTTCAACCATAACACTGGGTAATTAATTTTCATTTAAAACTTAGATATTTAAGTATCTGATCATCAATAAAGTCTGTTAGGCCTGTTCTCACAGTTTCATTTCCTTCCCAGGCAAACTGGGGGTGTGGGTGGAGGACAAGGAGGAGTAGGATGGAAATGTTGCACGTCTCAACACAGAGTTTGGGCACAAGCAACACATTATCTGGATCTGGGTGTTAGGGAATGCATCCAGTTTCCACATTATAGAAAAAAGCAATCTGTCAAATCAAGCGCATGAAGTCCTTATACAGTCAGAGGAAAAGACACCACTGTCTTTGAAGACCTCCAGAGGGAGATCCCATCTGACTGAGTGCAGGCATTTAAAAGATATCAACAATGAAAGGAAAAATGTACCTCTTTACTCCTCTCACTCACTTCTGAAGATTTACACATGATTTATTTGTTGCTGTGATCAGTGTCTTTATGTCATTTTGGCAAGCTTCTTGTAACTGAAATGCTGCAACACAGGATCCATCTCAAAACAATACCTTCAGTAAACCGGGAAGGTTGACATGGGATGCAACACAACTGTCCAGTAGGGGCAAGAAGGAGCTGCTGGGGGAAGGTGTGAACTGCTGAGTGACAGAGCACCAGGAAACAGTCACCTTATGAAGCGGTGAGGGAAAACCTCAGATTGGTCCCAGAGGTTTGTGGGAGGGCTCCAGTAAGAAGGTAATGCGTCCAAAAGCCCAGCTGAAGTGCCTCTGTACCAATGCACACAGTGTGGAAATGAGGAGGAGCTGGAAACCATGGTGCACTTGGAAAACTGTGATCTTATTGCTGTCACATAAACATGGTGGGATGATTCACACAACTGGAGTAACATCATTGAGGGCTTTAAGCTTTTTAGAAGGGATAGGCAAGGTAGCAGCGGTAGGAGAGTTGGCCTCTATGTTAAAAAGTGGATCAACTGTGAGGAGCTCCTTGTGAGAAACAGTCAGGAACAGGATGTGAACCTATGGGTTAAGGTTAGGGACCAGACCAATAAAGGACAGCTGGTGGTTGGGGTCTGCTACAGGCTGCCTGATCAAGAGAAGCCTGTTGATGAGGCCTTCTTGCTTCAGCTGCAAGAAATGTCATGCTTGCAGGCTCTCATCCTGATGGGAGATTTCAACCACTCATCTGCTGGGAAAACAACACGGCAAGCTATTTTAAACCCTATTTTAACTTATGTGACTGTTCTTAATCCAACACTCTTTTCTCTGTCTGGCATTCCAAAAGGAACTGACCACATCCATGTTCTCGATTCGTGGTTGGATTTGATGATCTTTAAGGTCTTCTCCAACCTGAGCGATTCTATGATTCTATGATTCTTGGCCATGAGAGATGAATTTGTAATGAATTTCACTGAATTCATTGAGGCTCTGCAAGAGCAGCTGCACAGGAAAAAATGGTAGGTCTTCTCAACCTGCCTCTTTCCACCTTATAAGACAGAAAATAACAGCATGTGGAAGGTGACTGCAGCGAGAGTGGGGTTGGTCTCTTCTCACTGGTGACAGGTGACAGGATGAGGGGAAATGGCCTCAAGTTGTGCCAGGGGAGGTTCAGGCTGGATATCAGGATAAACTTCTTTACAGAAAGGGTTGTTAAGCACTGGAATGGGCTGCCCAGGGAGGTGGTTGAGTCACCATCCCTGGATGTGTTTAAGAACCGTTTGGATGTGGTGCTCAGGGACATGATTTAGCGGAGGGTTGTTAGAGTTAGGGTAGTATGGTTAGGTTGTGGTTGGACTCAATGATCTTTATGGTCTTTTCCAACCTGAGCAATTCCATAATTCTATGATTCTATGAGCCATACAAATCCCTTAATGTCATAAAACAAGAACTGAACAGCCCAATGTCCCCAATCAATATTTATTTTTTTTCTGTTTCTTGATCAGGGGTTAATTGCCATTTGTTAAGGAAAAAATGCCATTAATAAAATCAAGTGTCTCAGGATAGGAAATGAAAATGTATTGTCCTCCTGTTTCTACAGAATGAATCTAATCACTCCAAGGTGATCACCAAGGTTATCTCAGAAAAGTAAAGAATTGCTCCCAAGTGTTTTTCAGATTTAAAATGACCACAGTAGTATTCCACAGTACTAATGAATCCTGGTTTCCTGTAGCCTCTCCATCTCTCAGTGTTTTTCCACCACCGTTCCATTTTCTCCACGCTTGGCCATGTCTCCTCTATTTCCCTTTTTCCAGGATGTCTCCAGACCTGCTGTGATTCTGACAAGAGACAGTGTGTGCTCAGGCAGTAGCTGTTTTTCCACTGCCTGGCCAGTCAGCACTCCTGCACTCACCGGCAGCTGCTCAGAAGTGCTTTGGGCTGATACCTCCTCATCTTTAGCTTATAGCAGGCAGTCACTTGAGTCTCTTCTGTCTATCCAGGCAGAAAATGCGATTAAATTTTGAAGTTTGATTTTTCTGATATTTCTTCCCATCTTTCAAACTGACTTGAAACTATAAATATATATATGAAACTATATACGAACATTTCTATTCAAAAGCAGTGGGTGAAATTCTTAAGCAGTTGAACCAGCGCCAAGAAAGAATGCTGTGACTCTGTCCTCTTATGACATCAGCTAAAAAAATAAATTGAAAACAAATAATTAAAGTATAATTATTTTAAATGTAAGGGTGAATATAATATGATGGAGGAAACTCTGAGGAAAAATATATTTAGCATTTTAATTAAATCTATAAATTCCAGTAATGAACACTTAGGAAAGAGTCATTAGAGCAAAAGAAACTAGCCAAGTCTGCAAAAAAAAAAAAAAAAAAATAATAATAATTAAAGGAACAGATTTATGAAAGCCATTTAAAAATATTTTGACTGATAAGCTCCAGTACGTTTGAGTTTTATTTACAATGGAAGAATATAAATTGGGGGTTTATTTTTTTATCATCTGTGTTGAACCAAATGACAAAAGATCACAATTAAAATTAAGATCCCCTGACAGTAGGAGCTGTACTGTAACATTTTTAGGCTTCACAGCCTTGATTCTCTGTTCTACCAGATTCTCCTCATTGCCATTTGTGTCATGGTGCCAAGGTAGGAGGCTGAGCCTCCAAATCTGCATCTGAAGCTTTGCCAGGCTTCATTGCTGTTAACTGAAGGAACTGTGATTATGGCCTGACAGTGGCTTCCAGAGTCCAGGATTTCTATTCTTCCTCCCTCCCTCCTCATCTCCTTTCCATGCATGCCCCCAAATATGAAAGACTTTGAAGAAGGAGCTTTTTGTATTACCAGAAAGATCAAAAAATGAGACACTCCAGTCTGCCCAGTCAGGCTCGTTTTAATATGCCAAACCAAATAAGCAAATCTTAAATCCTTTTGAAAATGCTCTATTTAGTCACTCATTTCTTGACCTATACCAAAACTTAGGAGTCTGATTAATTTTTTATCTCACTTGAAGTAGAGCTCTGTCTTACCACTTGCAAAAGAAAGTAACTGTACTAAGGTAATCTGCACCAAATCAAATGGTTCAAGCAAGCTTCTGATGTCAAATGGAGCACTGTTCCTCTGCCAGCCAGTGTTGCCTAGATATTAGAGTTTGGACAAATTTTATATGTACGATTGTCTGAAATTATCCATTTAGATGTTGCTGTTCGTAAAAGAGCATTGAAACTAAGGCACTATAGTCAAATCTCCAATTCAAAATAATTTTCTAAAGTTGAGCAGAATCAGTCACAGCTGCATCACTGTTATTTATTCTGCCCTCATGAGGCCCCATCTGGAGTATTGTGTCCAGGCCTGGGGCCTCCAGCACAAGAAGGATGCAGAGCTACTGGAATGAGTATGGAGGAGGAGCATGAATATGATCAGAGGGTGGAGCACCTGTCCTACAAAGACAGGCTGAGGGAGCTGGGCTTGTTCAGACTGCAGAGAAGAATCCAGGGAGATCTCACTGCAACCTTCCAGTAGTTAAGCTTATAAACAGTAGGGAGTCTGCTTTTTTACATGGTCTGATAGTGACTAGACAAGGGGGGATGGTTTTAAACCAACAGAGAGGAAATCTAGGTTAGATGTCAGGAGGAAATTCTTTACTCAGAGGGCGGTGAGGCCCTGGCACAGGCTGCCCAGAGAGGCTGTGGACGCCCCATCCCTGCAGGTTCTCAAGGCCATCATGGATGAGATCCTAGGCGGTCTGATCTGGTGGGTAGCAATCCTGCCCATGGCACAGGGTTGGAGCTTGATTATCTTTAATGTCCCTCCCAACCTGTCATTCTGTGATTTTATATGATTCTAACATCTTATTTACAGCAGAAGTGTGGATTGCCTGTGTACAGACTATTCAGAAACGTATCTGTATAGCTGTTTATGTGCTGTTACCCATTTTTAGTGCTCTCATGGCAGGAACAAGCTTTGAACATAGATGGACTACCTTAGCACCAGCACATATATTGCAAAAATACTTCTGAAGATTACTATTTAGATTAAGTCTCATCTAACCCTGCTGGGATGTTGAGGAAAGGCATCAGCAATAGCTCCGCTGAGCTGCGTATGAAGCAGGTCTTACTCGGGAAACTGAGGCACAGCTCTATGGAAAAGCCACATTACGAAGGAGCTTTTTGGCCTTCCATATCACGACCAGAGAGGGGGGAGGCTGCTGGCAGGGTGAGGCACGGGCAGCCCGTCAAGCCGTCCCGGCTCCTCACAGCCTCGAGGACAGCGGGGCCAGGAGCCCGGCTGCGGCGCTCAGCCTCGCCCCCTGCAGGCCCAGCTCGGCACTGCCTGCAACCCAGCCCCTACCTGCCTCAGGGCGGCAACGGCTGCCGGGGAGGGGCAGGCAGAGGGCACCGGCTCTCTCTAGGCCCACGGACGAGGCCCGGCCAGCTCCTGGCACACAGCGAAAGCCCTTCGAAGGGCCAAGGTCTTCTCCCGCCGCTGGCGGGAGCGCGCTTCCCGCCCGGGACGTCAGGGCGCGCTCGCGGGCCGCCTCCGCCCGCCGCCGCCCGCCAGGTGGCGCTGCCGCCCCGCGAGCCGACGGCCGCCGCCACCCGCCGGACACGTCACGGCAGCGCGTGCGTGCAGCGGCAGGGGCGGGGAGCGGAACAAGAGGAAGCGGGCGGCGCTGCGCGCGCAGCTCGGGGCGCTGGCCGAGGCGGGCCCGCGCTCGCCTCGCTCTTCCCTCCCCCTACCCTTCTCCGAGAGCGCGAGCTTCTGGAAAGGGCGGGTTCTGGCTGCGCGCGGGCGGCGGCCATTGTTGGCGGGGAGGGCGGGAAGTCTCTCAGCGGAGCGCGCGGCCCCTCAGCTGCCCCGCGGCGCCATTTTGCTTTCACGCAGCCACGGCCGGGGCCGTCCGCGTCTCTCTTTGCCGCGGGCGGGCGGCAGCGCCGCTGCCAGCATGGCGGCTGCGCGGGGGAGGGTTTGACCGCCTGCCTCACGGCCCGCCTGGGCACAGCGCCCGAGTAGGGCGGCGGGCCGTCCTCTGGGCCCTCCCGCCCCGCTTCCTGGGCCTCGCTGCCCTCAGGCCCGTTTGGTCAGGGGGTCCTGCTCCATCATTACTGTTGGGATACAGCTTCCCTATGCAAGGGATGGAGAAAGGAGATCTGTTTTTTAAGTATGTTGTAGCAAAACTAGTTGTTTAGAGCTGAATATTGGGAGGGCCTTTGCGATATCTGGTGGCCTATGCTTCATAGTGTTAATAAATTGCTTTTTAACTGAAGTGTAGAAAACAGTTCTTTGTTCTTTCTCTGCGGTATGGTTTGTGGAGGAGAAAAGTCTTTGTGCTGCCTGTGAGCGGATTGGGCCGGAGTATTGTGTGTGTGAATGGCAGCAGGATCTCTGGCTGCAGGAGCTGCTGCTCCGTAGTCAGGCCTGTCCCCAGCTCCACCTTCACCAGGTGACCTTTAAAGGTCCCTTCCAACTCCAGCAACTCTGTCAATTCTGTTGGAAATGCACAGAAATCTTAAAACGCTTTAAGTCACAGACACTTTTTTTTTTTTTTTTTTTAATATGTTGAAATGTATCAACACAAACAACAGCAAATCCAAAGATTACATTCAATTTGTACTTGGATAATGTTACGGCCTTGCAGTTAAACATAGGCACTTTGGTGCTGAGCTTCTAGTGGAGATCTAGGAATTGAGCCTAGCAACATTTGTGGGCCTGGGATTAATGCTCTCCCTTTATTGTTAGATGGATGAAATCACGATATAGTTCAAGAGGTTTGCATCGTTTCAGTTTTCTGCTGTTCTTTGTCATAATTCACATTGTCATTTTTCTTATCAGCACGTATTCAAAGCCACCAGAAATTCTCTTTTGCAAAGCTTTCTTCGTCCTTCAATACTCCTTAATTCAAGAGTGTGCCTTGGATTGAGTATTTTTTCCATTAATTTCTGATTTTGTCTTAAAAGCACGTTGTTAACCTGAGTATCTTTTTAGCAGTGGCTTGTGAGAACTTTTGGACAGGGAACAATGCTAAATTTTGCAGAACCACATGAGTGCCTGTAAATCTTGGAAAGAGCATCATTTCTACCCTGTTTTTTGGGTGCTGGCACTTAACATTTCAAGTACATTGTGTACATTTACATTGAGAAATTTGACAGATGTTTCTGCATCTGTCTCCATTCTTTACTGTCTTAATCTCCAGAGTCTGTTGCGGAGTTCTGCAAGGAAATGTTGACAGTGGTGCCTTCAGAAAAACGACTCAGCCCTTGTGTTGAATTGCTAGAGCTGGCCCTGACAGCCAGGGGCTGATTCACAGCTCTCAGTACCTTTAATGAAATGCCATCTGTCCTTTTGTAGAGCACCATCTTTTGTCCAGGTGTGCTCTGACAGTGGACTGATTAGCAGGGGTGGTGCAAGTAGACAAATCCTTGTTTAATTCAAATGTTTTGCTAGTTATAGTTACTGTTTTATTAGTAGTGTATAAGAGCCTGCTTTAACTGTAGCAATAGTAAATGAAGTCAAGCCCACACTAGTGACTGTTCCCTGCTGCCCCGCTGCAGCTTGGCAGGTGAGAGGGGCAGGGCACTCCTGTTGGCTCACATTGCTGAGGGGGAGTGGTGCTTATCCCACCCCACATCGGGGTGTGCCATGCAGCAGCATGCTTTGCTCAGGCTCTCTGCTTCCATGCTGCAGTTAAGCCTATTGGAGTGTTGTGGTTTAACCCAGCAGGTGGCTAAGCACCACACGGTCTTTCACTCACTCCTCCCCTCTCAGTGGGATGGGGCAGAGAATGGAAAAAAAGTAGAAATTGTGGGTTGAGATAAAATATTTACTAAGACAGAGAAAAGGAAAAGGATAATAGTTATGACTATAAATATATATATGTATACATGAATGTATATAAGAAGTGATGCTCATGCTCACCACCCCCCAACCAATGCCCAGCGAGCAGAAGTGAAAAATGAACTCCCACTCCCTTCAGAGCTCTCCTTCTGCTTGATGTCATCTGGTATGGAATATCCCTTTGGCCAGTTTAAGTCAGCTGTCCTAATTCTGTTCCCTTCCAGTTCCTTGGACCTTCCCTGCGAATGGCCTTGGCTCTGTACAACACTGCTTAACAGCAACTATAAACATCACTTTGTTATCAACATTATTATTCTCCTAGAACCAAAATGTAGCATCATAGAAAACAATTCCATCCCAGCCTGAACTGAGACAGTGACTTTTCCCAAAGCTTACTTTACCCCTTATGGGATTTATGTCTGACATCACTTGACTGTTACATGGGGAATGAGACTATTTTCAATAATATCAACCTACCACTAACCCTTTTATTTACGTTAATACTTTCTATATGTTATTTTTTAGCCAATAGTCTTCAAGCATTTACCTTTTCATGTAACTTTTGAGTTAACTGGTCTCCAGGAATGGGCAAACTCTACACCAGTCCCACTTGCTTCCCTTTCTTACAACCACCCGGGGTAGACATTAGTGTCTAATGTGGTCATGGCATGAGGGGAGCATGGGCTCCACATGGGTAATTGTCTTCCCTACATTCTTTCAAATTGGAATCATTCTCAGTAGAGGAGCAGTAGTTCTCATTTCCACATAGAATGGGAAAGAACAAGAATGTGATGAGAGTGCATCATGTCTGCATAATAATGTTCTTACTTTAGTGTAAGGAGGGTCTTATCTAACATGTAAGCACAGCATTAGAGCTTTAAATCTTACTAGCATGTGAAAGCTACATACCCACAGAATCACAGGGGTTGGGAGGGATCCCTGGAGATCATCTAGTCCAATGTCCTGCTAAAGCAGGTTCCCTAGAGTAAGTTATACAGGAAAGCATCCAGGCGAGTTTTGAGTAGAGAAGGACACTCCATTGCGTCTCTGGGCAGCTGTTCCAGTGCTGTCACCTTCAGAGTAAACACATTTTTTCTCGTGTACAGATGGAGCACCCTATGTTCCAGTTTGTGCCCATTGCCCCTTGTCCTGTCACTGGGCACCACCAAAAAGAACATGGCTCCATTCTCTTTACACCTGTCCATTAGATATTTATAAGCATTGATAAGATTCCCTCTCAGTCTTCTCCAGATTGAACAGCCCCTGGTCTCTCAGCCTTTCTTCATAACAGGAATGCTCCAGGCCTGTAACCATCTTTGCAGCCTTCCACTGGATTATCTCCAGTAGTTCTCCATCTTTCTTGAACTGGGGAGCCCAGAACTGGACACAGTGCTCCAGATGTGGCCAGGGCAGAGTAGAGCAGGAGGATCACTTCCCTCAACCTGCTGGCTACTCTCTTCTTAATGTACCGCAGGATACCATTGGCCTTCTTGGCTGCAAAGGCACTCTTATAGAGGTAGCAGCAATTCAGTCTTTGGAGAAAAAATATTTTGTTGTTGTTTTTTTTATATTGTATTGAGATTGAATGTGACCTGTTGTTCGCTGATGCCTTGGAAGGCTGAGATCAGACTACAGCATTTATTTACTACATTTATTTACATCTAGCATTTAGACTAGGCCATTTGTTTAATAGACCTCAAATTTTATTTCAAAAAATAAAATCAGAATAGTGTTTTATTTCTGAAGTGCTATACTTCGATCAGGCTGTGCTCGTGTTTAGTAGAAGATGGAGGTTTCACAGTACACAGTGGACCTTGAACCATTTTTTAGTGTGAATGTGTAGGGGAAAATGTCTTAATGGAAGGGCTCTGCTTGTCATGTTCTGGTGGCTATGATCTGAGAATACATTCAGAGCTACACTGAATTTTTGCTGTGTTTTGATTGAATTCAGAAGAATATAGGACACGGGCAGAATATGGCTGCTTGACATAAGAGTTCTATTCCATTTGCTGTCCACTGTTTTGGTACAGATATAACTTGCAAGTTTTGGTAGTGAAAGTTGGCAGAGCATCCCATATGAAATGCCTGTTTATTTCTGCCCAGTTTTTACACCCTTTCTTCAGGCATCACCTTCTAATCACTACTTGAGAATGTCTATTAGGCCAGCCATGCATTTATAAAGTCTGGGCTTTAATATTATTTTCTGTGCTGTTTTCTCAATTTAAGGCTACTTGCTTGCTTTTTTTGCTGTATTGTGTCAAAATTGTATAATTCAGGGTAGGACTAAGACCTTGATGCTTTTCCTGATGCTAACTTTGACTGGGAAGCTGCACTTGGTGGGACTGATTACTCTGAATCGCTTTGGTGGACATACAGCCTGTGTGTATATCCCAAGATGAATGTCTTCAAAAATGCAGTGGTGGCTGCTGCTTTATGTGTAAAAGGAAGTGCTGTATTTCCATCTTCCAGGATGTAATGGTTTATCTTCCCTGGAAGAGAAGAGTTCAGATTTCTCAACTGCTTGAAAATATAGGCTCATATCTTTGAACCTTCTGCAAGAGTTTCTGATTATGAATGTTTATGGGTATAGGTTCTCTTGTAACTCTGTGCAAAAATAGTTAAAGACTTGTCGAACAAATAAGAGATATGTGTGATGGAAGTGTCTCTTCTGTGTAGCTTGGGAATTATGTCTTGCTTGTCGGACAGGGAATACCAGTACACTAGTCTTACCAAAGTGAAAATTCCTCTGCTCTGTTCCCATCAATAAAGAACTTTATTGTGTTTGTTTCCGCTTTGTCTGGAAAAAGAGGAGGAACTTCCTGCACAGCCGGTACTAAAATTATACTGTTCTTCTTTCTGCTTATTTTTTAAATGTTGGATATAAAATGCATTAGGCAAAAGATGAGGCTGAGCCTAGCTCTTCTACATCCTGGCTAAACATGATGTTTTATTAAGAGATACACTTTAAAAAAATTTTTTAAAGAGAACAGATGGACTCAAAAGATAGCTTATAGGTGCAACTAAAAACGCTGTACGTTACTTCTTATATTTTATAACTTACACGTTTAGTGGTATGAGACCCTTCAGCTTTTGTGAAACCCGTTCTCAAACACTGTCAAGATACATTGCAGGAAGCTGTAAGCAGGCTGTTGATAGGACAAGGGGGAATGGTCTTAAACTGAGACAGGGGAGGTTTAGCTTAGATATTAGGAGGAAGTTTTTCACTCGGTGGTGAAGCACTGGAACAGGTTGCCCAAGGAGGTTGTGGATGCCCCATCCCTGGAGGCATTCAAGGCCAGGCTGGATGTGGCTCTGGGCAGCCTGGTCTAGTGGTTGGTGACCCTGCACATAGCAGGGGGGTTGAAACTAGATGATCATTGTGGTCCTTTTCAACCCAAGCCATTCTATGATTCTATGAGTTAGTTAGTTTTTTCATAGTATGAACTACAATATTTTGAAGTTAACAATGTTTAGTGAAGTTAAATTCACCTCTAAATACCTATGTATGTAAACTGTTTTGATGCTCATGATCACTGGTTGTCATATTCAGATAAAACCACTGTTGCAGAAGGGGCCAAGCCCAATGCAAATGAGTGAGTGAAGAATTTGACTACTGCAATACAGCAGGCGTACTTGGGTTGCAAGAAGTACAGTTCACTTCCTCACCTCTTACAGGGAAGGAAGTGGTAGGGTACATAAATGATGAACTGTCATCTGTTCTGAGCAGCTGAAGATGGGATAACCCAAGATGATAAATTTGTATGCTGAAATAGAAGCAGATGTCAATTAAGACAGTTTGTCTGGACATTTGGTGCAGGTTCTGTGGCTTGTGTCAGCAGTGCGGGCTGGTCAGACAGCCTGCTTGTGAAATTTGGTGTTGCCTGACATCATTATTTGTTAGAAGATGTTAGAACTGGGAAAATTAAAACGGGATTTTAATCATTTGAGCAAACCTGAATTGGATTTTTTTTTTTGTTATAAGTAACTACATGCCATTTTATGGTGTCAGTTTTTAAATGAGAGTCGTAGAATTATAGAGTCATTAAGCTTGGAAGAGACTTTCAAGATCATCTCGTTCAACCATAAACCTACTACCACCATGCCCACTAAATTGCGTCCGTAAGTTCTACATCTACACGTTTCTTGAACACATCCAAGGGCGGTGACTTCACCGCCTCCCTGGGCACCCTTTCAGAGAATAAATTTTCCTAATATCCAACCTGAACCTCCCCTGGTGCACCTCAATGCCTTTCTTACAGTGAGGAGCCCAAAACTACATAGCACTCGGGGTGCAGCCTCACCAGAGCTGAGTACGGAGGGACAGTCACCTCCCTGTTCCTGCTGGCTGTGCTATTTCTGATACAAGCCAGGATGCCATTGGCCTTCTTGGCTACCTGGACATACTGCTGGCTCATGCTCAGCCAGCCATCAACTGACATCCCCAGATCCTTTTCCTCTTCACAGTCTTCCAACCACTCTGTCCCAAGCCTGCCGCATTGCCTGGGGTTATTGTGACCAAAGTGTCGAACCCAGTACTTGGTCTTCTTGACCTTCAACCCACTGGCCTCAGCCAAGTGATCCAGCCTGTCCAGATCCCTTTGCAGGGCCTTCCTGCTCTCAAGCAGGTTTATGTTTCCTCCCAACTTGGTGTCACCTGCAAACTTACTGAGGGTACATCCAATCCCATTGTCCAAGTCACTGATAAAGATATTAAACAGGGCCAACCCCAGTACCGACCCCTGGGGAACACCACTAGTCGCCAGCTGGGTTTAACTCCATTCTCCACCACTGTTTGTGCCTGGCCCTCCAGCCAGTTTCTTACTCAGTGAGGAATACAGCTGTCCAAGCCATGAGCTGTCAACTTCTCCAGGAGAATACTTTGGGAGACAGTGTCAAAGGTTTTACTAAAGTATAGGTAGACTACATCCACAGCCTTTCTCTCATCCACTAGGCAGGTTACCTGATCATAGATCAGTCCAGATTTACCAATTCTCTGTTTGAGAGAGAAAGAGCTGTTAAAAAACGTTAGTGAGTCTGTTTCTGAGCTTATGTTAATTTGCCTTGAAAAAGACAAATAGTAGAAATGAGTTATGTTATTTTCACATAGTACCACATCTCTGGCTTCCCTTTTCATTCTTGTTTTGCATTTTTGATAAAATAGTTTTTTAAAAATGGGTTTATTGTTCTATGTCTTGAAGTTAATATTATTTCCACACTATTTTTCTGTGTGGTACTGTGTTCATCCTGAAAGACACAGCTAATAGTTTACTAGAACACAAATATGTAGATTATAGAAACACATGGCTAAGCTTAGTGAAAGAAGAAGTATTTCAGTCACAAACTGGAGCTCTAGAACATCAAACCTTCCTAAAGTTTGATCAGGTTCACTCATGTATGGCTTGTGTCACAACTAAGTATCTTTTTAAAAAGCCATACGTCTGAAAACCAAAAAGTAGAAGGGAAGAAGGAACTGGAAAGAAGGAAAACAAAGCTCCACACGCAGCCATATTTAGGATGTTTAAACATCATAGGTTTGGGAGGAAAGGCTTCGTTCTGTAAAAGATTTTTCCTTGAAACAGATGAAATTAACTCTATGTTCGTATCAGTATTCATGTACCTTTACTTTGAGAAGACTTCTGAGATCCTGTTAGCCCATCTTAGCTGAGTGCTTCAGTGTTTGTGGGTTAAGAAGGATCTGGCTTAGCTGTGCTTAGGTTTTGCTTACTAACTTGAGAGGCTGAAGAGACTTTCTCTGATCATTTCTGATGGATAGCATTATTATTGTTAGAAGTGGAAAGGCTGCTAACTGCAGAGTTTATTTACCTGCCTTCTGGGAGGAAGGTGGCACACAGTTGTCCATCTAAAGGCTCTGTAAATATTTAAGCAACGCTACAGTGAGGTACGAGGCAAATTCCCTTTGAAATATTTTATCTTCAATATAGAAGGCATACATAAGCCTATTTTGAGAATAAGAGTCCTTTGTATTCTATATGCTTCTTTTTTTCCGAAGGATTATTTATACTGTTCCAATCTGGCTTCCTTCCCCAGCCCCTGTAGGCAAAGCCACCAGTGGCTATGACCTTTTATACAGAACTTCTTTTGAGAACAGAGGAGCCCCATCAGTGCTGTGAGAGCAAAATGTGGTATTTGGTCTCTGCAATTCTTCCACAAAATCATTCTTTGTGGATCTAGCCTGTACATCAGAGAGAATTTTATCTAAACCAATTTAACATTAGGGAGGAGGGTTAAACAGCACTGGTATTTTTATACGTAGAGGTTAGTAATTTATCACTAGAAGCTTTACAATACATTAATTATCAGAACAGTTGGGCCTATTGAATGGATCTGAGGCAAAAGCCACATGTTATCAGATTAAATTTAGAGTTGTGTAATTTTCTCATAACCCTTCCCTTGGAAGCCCTGCTGCTTCCAGTATATGATGAGGTCTGGCAGCGAGGTTAACCCTGACCCCTGAGTGTTCTATATGGACTTGTTCATTTTTGCCACATTCTTTCAGTTTAAATTTAGATTTGCTGGCAGCTATTATGCCTATTGCAACAAGTTTCATGGGCAAAACATTGAAACAGATATGCCTTTTATCATAGACGTTTCTGCTGAATAAGATTAGTGGAGAACACTCAAAAGCTGAGAAACAGAGTGCAGAAGCCTTTGGTCCTAAAAGACACAAATAGTTGAATGTCTGGAATGTATTTACTTCTCAGTCTAAGAAATGAACGAATAATTGTTTAGATGATGGATAATAATCCTGTACACAGTTTTTACCTTTGTAATTTGTTATTGGTAGCAATGAAATTTCAGCTATGTATGTGAGCACAAATTCTGGATATGAAAGCATGTGCAACAAAAACCTTGAGGTCGCTGTTCAAAAACAAGTTGTGACTGCAGGAGGATCCAGCAACCTATAACTAAATTTTAAGTTAGGCTGATCACTAGAAGTGTCTTGTCAATAGCTATCTGAAGCATAATAGCTGCAGTAATAACTGCTTGAAGTTTAAGGAAGTGTGTACCACTTAGTTATGTATTTAACGCAGAGATTAATACCTCTTGGTTTTATGTTTTTCATCTTTTTATTGTGTAGAAAAGTACATGGAACTTGAGAAATCCACTTGACAGAGCAGTTCACATTCAAGACCAACGTGTCATTCTCTGCTTAATATATCATGGGCTTCACAGACAAGGTCATTCTACCTTGAAAAAAACATTTAGCAAGGGATTTTCTAGTATTGTTCATCTGCCCAGAGTTGTCCAACGTGTAACATACAAAAGAATATTCCTGTAATGCATTTCTGTCTCTAAACTTTGCAGGTTCTTCAGACAGTATTCACATGCTCAGTGAGTGACTCCAACAAATAAAGGAGGCCTTGAAAGTATAGGAAGGAGTGTTCTCCCTGTGCACGTTTTTAGGGAGAGAAACTGAATAAAAAGGCCTACCATTATTAGATACTTTCAACTCCCATTTTTTCCCTCCTGACGGGCAAGATAGAAAACCTTCCAATGCTCTGACCCCACTGCCTCTGCAGTTGCCATGGACAGGATACTCTGAAATTCTGAGTGTTTCTATTGCGTCCAACCCAGTTCCCGGGGTGAAACACTGAGAGGCTATGTTCCTCCTGAATGGATTAGGCAGAATTTATTCTCTTGTTGGAAGTCCTACTGTGTGAGCTGTATATTTCTGAATGTAAGTAGCATCATGTTTCAACAGGAATTTCAGGCAACCTTTGAAATACGTAGCCAATCAACATTTATTCCAAGTGGCACTTTTGTGCTGGATTTCCAATTAGTCAATGGTATTTGTTAAGTAGGCCCGTTTAGCTTTATCTTGAAGGATAATGAAAACCCATCTTTTTCCTCATCCCCTTCATTCGATAAGCACAATATAGAGTCTTACTGAACTAGAAAGGATGGAACTTAGTGGAGAAAAATAGGAGAGTTATAGTGCAGGGAAACTCTACAGAACTTGAATTTTTAAGAAATAACTATGGTGTGAGTTCAGTTACTGTAAAAGAAGAAATTTAAAAAAATAGAGGGGAGGAGGACTCATTCAGAAGTGTTAAAGAGTATTGATGAATGCTGGAAGTATTGGTCCAGTAGATACGTTTCTCAAGGCCACAGCCTCTCGATGAAGCTGTATTGTTTACTGTAACATCATATCTCATACATGAATTATTACACGCACTTGGAATCTTCATCGGAAATATTCTTAAGCCTTTCTTAGTCTCTCCATGATTTTCCATCTTTGCATTTTTTTATGGAAAATTCTAAATTATTGAGATACTTCTCCAAACCACTGAAATACTGAAATTACAGAGACTGTTTGCACTTGTGTAAATCTCTCCTACTTTTTAATGAACTGAAAAGTAAAAATTCCTAATATAACTTCCTATGTTTGTCACCTACCACATACAGTTTTTGCATAGCTCACTGAAGTCAAAACACATTACATTCATTTTTCTATGTAATTGCTCCCTCAGAATTGTTTACCACTGCTAAGAAACTACATTCTTACAGCTCCTTTTGTTAAATTACATTTTAACAGCTTTGAGAACCAGAGCCCTCCTATTTATTTTTGACAGATTTTCTACATTCATTTTTGCTGAGTTAGTTTGGGGGTGTTTTTTGAGCATTCTTTAGTATTGGAAAGATCAGTTCTCAAGGAAGCATAACCACAGGAAAATGTAGAATCGTAACTTGTTTAGAAATGAGTACTGTAGAGATGCATCAACACATTTCCCATATAAGTTCATCTCACTCAGAAAGGATTCCACATGTTGGGTGTCTTTCGATACTCATTTTCTGTGGAACACCCTGTATTTTACTTTAAGATATTTGGGAAGACACTGAGAAGTAATCATTTAATCTGTTTAAATAATTTTAATAGCTACAGAGTTGAAATAGAGGTTAACATAGCATTTCAGGAAGAATATTCAGTTAGACCTCATTAAAAAAAATCATAAATATTTGTAAAATTAAAATAGAATACTTAATTTTCTGTCTTTCAAAGGAATGTCTGCTGAAAGAATACCAGTCCCACTGAAGGGAACATGCTTCTGTTGGTCAAGCGGGACAAGGTGTCTGAAGGACTGGGGGCTTATGCTTAGTTATAGTGGTGTAGACGTGCAATTCTATTAGAAATTAGATATGTCAGTGTAATACTGAAATGAGCCTCATGGATTCTATTTGCAACACTTTTTTCTACAATAGTGAGCAAATTACAATTTTCTTTGGGTTCTACTTGCTCAATCCTCATGAGGAAACAAATCTCTGCAAAGTTTTGTCAGGTGAGAAGAAAAATAATATTATTCTATCTCCTCCAGGTATTGTGGACTGTTATTACGATGCTCTTAGGATTTTGTCAGAATGGTAATGTAATATTATTGTTTGTATTCTCAGACCACTAGAATTGGCTGTTATAATATGATCCTCTGTGGAAAAATATGTGATGTTTTTGGAAGTAAAGAGGATGAAAGAACTAAAGAAGCTTCAGAACAGAGACTAATGAGTGGCCCTGTAGCTGCCCATGGTGACAGGGAAATGGGGCATAATGCAGCAGCATGCACAGGGATTGCTATGAGAATCGTAGAATCATAGAATCATTAAGATTAGAAAAGACCACTAAGAGCATCTAGTCCAACTGTCAGCCCATCACCACCATGCCTACTAAACCATGCCCCTGGGAAGGTGCTCAGTGGGAGTATGTCCATGAGAAAATGCTCAATGGGAGTCACTAGAATGGACTTTGAGGGAACTAAGGAAAATAAAAGTATTTTTGACAGTTGCACTGCAGTCGTATATAGTTTTATATAAAGTTTTATATATAGTTTTCTTTATATGGTGAGGCAGTTTAGACAAAAAGAGAAAATGTATGCATGAAAACATAAAATGATTGACAAGGGGCAATGGGCAGAAACTGGAACATAGTAAGTTCCACACAAAGAAGAACTTCTCTACTATGAGAGTGACAGAGCCCTGGAGCAGGCTGCCCGGAGAAGTTGTGTTGTCTCTTTCTATGGAGATATTCAAGACTCATCTGGATGCCCATCTGTGTGACCTGCTGTAGGGAACCTGCTCTAGCAGGGGGTTGGACTCGTTCTCCAGAGGTCCCTTCCAACCTCTAAAATTCTGTGATTCTGTGTGATCCTGTGAAAATGTTTTGACCATCCAGGCAGATTTTCTTAATGGATAGGCAGAAGAAAGCTACAAGACTTAGTCTGGATTCATAGGAAGGAATAAAATCCTGTGTACATGATAACTTTCAGTCTTCTGATCCTTATTGATAGTATGCGATCAGTGAAGATGCTAAAATAGAAACAGCCGAAGGAGAAGACATTAAAGTTATTTTGGTTCTTGGTCTTGGTTACTCTTAGTTTGAGCTGGCAATAATTCACACAAGATGAAGTGTTAGAAAGCCATTCAGACGTGCAGAGGTGGAGTGTGATCACTTGAGTATGGGGAGCAGCAATGAATACGTCTCAGCAGAAGTGGGGTGGTAAATGAAGCTTTCTAAATGGAGAAAGTTTGCCATAGACAGAGAAAACAGTGGTTAGCTTCCTTCCAGACAGAAAAATGAGTCCTCAAGCCACAAAAAGCTTGAATGCATTAAGATTTAATGTATATTTAATTTCTTCTAGACCCAATCAGAAAAAAGATCGGAATGGTCAGACTCTATGTCATGTCTTATGAAGAAACTGGAACAGCTGAATTTAGATATTGAAGAAGCTCTGAGTGCTAGCTCGTCTCCCTCCAGTACTCCTTCTACCACAAGGCACAAAGAACTGGTAAGAATGTGTGTCATATGACACATTTTCTAACATTAGCTATCAGATGTTGGTCAAATAATAGTTCTCAGATCTCCTTGTGTTTCTGGATAAGTTGAAGAGGTTAGTGTCAAGGATAAAGAAAGTTAGAGTTTTGACTCAATAACAAAACATTTTGAGCTGCTTGAGCAGCTGCAGGTCAGATAAACAGAAGTGTCACAGGAATTGACTTGTAGGTTTTCTGTCAACATGGCCTAAAATCTTTAAAGCTACTTTTTAGGGGGGAATGTTGCTATTGGTGATTGCATTTGACACGATTTCTCAAGGTAGAATATTGTGAAATTGAAAGTTCAGTATTAGTGTATTTACACGTCATATTTATATAAAAACACAAAAGCAAGGAAGACACTGTATGTTTTCATTAAGAGTTAAATTAGTATTTTTTGTATTTCTTTTAGAGATGCATTCCTGTATTTAATGATACTTTATGGTGGCAAGTTTTGTCAATTAGGCAGTTACCGAAGCTTTTATTTTGAAGGCAAATGGGATTAAGAAGGAATAATATAATTTTAGCATTTTTTTTAACAAGCAAGCTGTTTTTCTTATAGAAATGAGTAACTGGAGAAGGAACAGTGTGAGAAGTAGGAGTGTTTGTTCTCTACTTTAGCCTGTGATTAAAATCAGTTCTTAAGATAGAGTTGTTTGGATTTGCAGCTCCACATGTTAGTGCTGGCATGAAATTCCTGGAAATTGTGCTTGTTTGAATGCTTTTCCCATCACTGCTGCTACATTTTGTAAAAATAAATTCCTTAAGTAAACATCAGAGTGTCCCTCAAGCTGGGAAGTTCAGAATCCTGCATCTTTCAGTGTTGTATTTTGCAGTATGCTTTTCCATATTCTGCAGTGACAGTATTAGAAAATTGTCATGCTTGTCCCTCACTTCCTTCTTTCTGTATGTTAGCAAGTCAGAACCAGCTTTTTCCAGCTAAATTAATTTCATCACTCTCTTATCTCAGCTTGTCCATCTGTTAATGGACAGTATTGTGTGTTCTTATGGGAAACTGCTCAATGGCTTCTGTCAGAATGCCATGGCAATGTATTCTGCTTTTCTGCCTGAAAGAGAGATCCAAGCCATCAGAGTTCATGCACTTCCCTTTGTGAGCCAGTCAGATTTTGTTAACTGGTGATCCAGACACCTGTGATGTTATGACTGTGCCTATTCTCCTGAGGCAAAAGCCAGTTTGGTTAGGCAAAGGTATTTGTAATCAAATAATTTCTGACTAAGTGAATCATCTGCCCTAATTTAAACATCTAAGAGTTAGTTGCCTTTAAATGAGTTGACCTTAGTGCCATTGTGGCCAAGAAGGTAAATGGTACCCTGGCATGGCCAGCAGTTTGAGGGAGATTGTCTGATCTGTTGAAGCCATACGTGAAGTATTGTGTCCAATTCTGGCTCCTCAGTTCAAGAAAGACAGGGAACTTCTAGACATAGTCCAGTGGAGGGCTACAAAGGTGGTTAGGGTCCTGCAGCATCTCCCTTATGAGGAAAGGCTGAGAGACCTGGAGCTGTTCAGCATGGAGAAGACTGAGATGGGATCTTATCAACGCATACTTATAAACATCTCATGGGCAAGAGTCAGGAGAATGGGGCCGTGCTCTTTTTGGTGGCGCCTAATGCTTGGACAAGGGGCAATGGGCATGAACTGGAACACACGGAATTCCATATAAACATGAGAAAAAAACTTCTTTACTGTGAAAGTGGCAGAGCATTGAAACAAGCTGCCAAGAGAGGTGGTGGAACAAGCTGCCAAGAGAAGTGGTGGAGTCTTCTGCAATATTCAAAACCCACCTGGATGCTTTTCTGTTTAACCTAGGGAACCTGCTTTGAAAACAGACTAGATGACCTCCAGAGATCCGTTTCAATCCCTACAATTCTGTGATACCCATATAGTCAAAGAAGATTCAGAATATGTAAGTTCAGGATCTTCAATTAAGTTAGATAAAGGAACATAGAATCATGAATTTCAGTGAAAAGACAGTTTAAAATAAGTAAAATCATATATTGTCTAATGCAGAGGTTATTCAGTTCCTTGTTATTCAGGAAGATGTGCGTCTATTAATTCTCCAGTTTTATCTACTAGCTGTTAAGGAAGCCTCTTTACCCCAAGATGTAAAAATGATACAGCATATCATTTTTAAGAAAAAAGATTGAGGTAAAAAGTCTACTTCACACCACAAGGAAAAAAAAAAAGTTTTAAAAAGATAAAATTCCAATATTTTTATCTTGCAGTTCGCATTAAAAATATTTATGACTTGCCTTTATTTACAGGGTTTTTAAAATTCTCTTACAGTGCCCTGCTCAAGTGGAGACAAGCTCTTATAGAGATCATCAGGGAAAAGGACCATGGAAGCACAGAAGTGCAGACTACCAGGATTTAAACTGTTTACCTTACCCAGTATCAACTGGAGCACGACCTAAACCTTATGTAAGTAGCTGCTGAATATTTACAACGTTCTCTGACTCTGAGATACTCTACCTTAAAAATTGCTCTGAAAGTAATGCCTTCTATTCATTTCTGTGGAAACTACAGCAGATACAGTGAGCACAATCCCACTATTTGATAGAGCAAATTCTCAGCTACAAAACGCTATTTTTCAACACAGTCACCATTAGCTATGCATTTTCGTCAGCGATGAACAAGAGCCTGCATGTTGCACTTGTGAAAATCTACACAAGCAGAGGTGGCCCACTAAAATGCACCACTCACTCCCTCACTGTGCACATGTCCACAGTTTGATCTCCATAAATGTTCAGCAACCATCAATGCACATCAGTGTGTGCCATTTTTTTCTGGATGGAGGAAGTCAGCGACACTCCTTTGCTTCATCCACACTTCCATGTCAGACGCCATTCTGTCAGACTGCCCCTCTGCTGCCACCTGTCACAAGTCAGTAAAATGTAATGGAATACTGGTGGGAATGTTCAATCCCTACTGCCATACCACCATCACCTGCCTCTCATGTCGTGGACCAATATAATTAAGCAGGAGACATTACTTTCGGGACAGTCTTGACTGGACGAGTTCAGTATGCATAACAAGCACAGATGAAAGTTAATTCAGTGTTCAGTTTCCAGGGCCATGGGATTCATCTCACCTGATGCTGGACAGCTATAATGTGTTCTACATCTGAACTAGTTACTTGGGCTGCCATTATAGTCAGGGGAAAGAAACAGGCGCTTCTGAAAAGTGAATGGTTTCATCTGGAGGTTAGACGTGATGGATTCTAGACATCAATGCCACTATTGCATTTTCTTGGCTGATTTTAGCATTACTCTCTTGTTATTTTTTATCTGGATGTACCACCCTAGTCCAGAGTTCTGAGTTCTTGGTGAGTGGAAGTGTTCAGTTCTGGCGGTTTAGTTAAGCCATATTTCTAAACAAGAATAGCAGTATTTATTTTGTTTCTTTAGAGGTTGATGCTGTAATCTGCACTTAGTCTGTTAAATCCATTAGAGGCATTTCCCAGACGGTTTTGATTCACTTCCTCAGTAGCCAAATGTTCTATTTCTGCATGTAAAAGTAAGCAATTATAGGATCTCTGTCTTAGATCCAAAATGCAAATATTTTTGCCACTCATCTGTGAATTATTTGAGTGTCAACAGTGTCCATTAACGTCACACAGCATAAAAATGGCTGCATTTCATTGAGTTAAAGGTAGTTTTGGTACGGTGTCTTTTCTTCAATAGGGCCAACACTGGATCTTCAAGAAAGCAGAATAAGAACAGAGTAAGCAGGTAGAATGCCATCTCAGCTTCCTGCAAGGTGTTTATTGTGCAGACCCTTTGAAGCCAGATGCTATATTACAGTTTTGTAATTAATAGCACCCAAGGGTGGATTTTTTTGCCATTACTTGTGTTTTACTCTTTTGAAATACAAAGCATTTTGTAGCAATGAGTTCTAAAATTTAACTGTGGAGAATGTTGGGGGAGAAAAACAGCTGTTTCTTTTTGTAACTTTGCTACTGGATCACTAATTTAGCCTTTATTCTATAAACTGAATCCTAGGAATCATGTAAGTTGTAGTCTGGTGTGGGACTGTATGTCTTTGACAGTGAATTTTATCTGCCTGTTTATCTTATTCAGTTTCATAAGGTTCTTTTGCAGCAGGCGGCAGCCAGTTTTTGTTTTGATTAACATCTGTAATTCAGTATCATCAGGAAACTATCCATTTTTATTCCTTCATTTTCCTGATCGTTTATGCGTATTGACATATATTTGTTAGACTGCCAGGTAATATCCAGCCACTGTAAAAGAAAGCAACCAATTATTAACTTAGAAAAAGAAAAAGAAAACTAAGAGTTTATTTATCAAAGCAAAGATGCTTGTATTTCCTAGTATCTTTTTTTGTTTTCCTCCGTCACAGCAGAATAAGCCTGTGATCAATCACTTCCTCAGAAAGGAAAGTGAAAGTGAAATTTCTGAAATGGAAGTTCACTGTATCAACCAGATCACCTGTATCTGCCTGATCACTGGAAGAACATGGCTAGATTCCTGGGCTGTGACCTCCGATTCCCCGTTAGGCAGTGTTACTATGTGTGTGTTTATTCTGCTCTTCAGCATATTTTCTGGTACTTTTCTGCCATGGATATCAGTCCTACTTGCATCACTTCCACAAACAGCTTCAGAAACATTGTCAAATATTGGCATGTGTGTGCCACCGTCCATTCCTCTGATCTCGAAGCCAATAGTGTTTAGCAATAATTACACATTGAATTAATAGCTCAGCAGTTCTCTTTCTCCTGATAACGTGCTTGCTTCAAGTTATCTTCTCATTTTGGATTAAAGCAAAATCTACTATATTAGAGACTTCTTTAGAACTGTCATATTGTTCACCTACTAAAAAATGATAGACATGCCACCATGCAAATAATGTATTTCATTAAACGAGCCTTCATTCCAGATCACTGGAATGAAAATTTGAAGGTGGGGTCCTCTTGCTTCTTAATTGAAAATATTATTGTCTTCCCTCTAGCCATTTCCTCTCCTTAGAAAATAAATTTGCTGTTTTGCATTTCTGCAAAAGCACAAACATTTGTGCTAATTCTAGTTGGAATATGTAGTAGCATTTAGTAAAGAGAAAGGTATTTGTCAGCTTTGTTTGTTCTTCACCCGGGTCGAATGTTCAGGCATGTACAAGTATCATTGCTTAACTGCCCTCCCACCAATACTATGTAAATATTTTTGAAGTGGTGTTACAGTAATACAGTTGTTTGGCTAGAAGTATGTGGGACACAAATCTTTATCTGCACAATCCATATATTATATCAAAAAAATTTGTAATGCTGTAGTAACAGCAATGTAATGCAAAAAGTACCACGTGGCTTAAGGTGCTGTCTCATCTAAAAACCTACCAGAAGCACAGCCGTTCTTTAGAAGCTAGTGGTCTGTTTTTAGCATTGGACAGTGCTTTAAATTATAGATAAACATTGAGAGTTGATGTTTGCAGATTTCATTCAAGAGAGCAGATCATTTCATTTCTTCCTTCCAAGTGCCGCTTTTGGTGTATGTAGTGTATTTCAGGCAGATACAAATAATGCCATGTCTAGATCCAGACATTCTTTTGCACGCCTCTGTCATAGCTCTCTAATAACTGAACTTCCACCATTTTTCCTTTTAGATACAGACTTCTCCATATTTTCAAAAAAGGGCACATCAAAATCATTTTTGTTACAGTGAAGAGAATGGAAAAAAGGTATATTTCCTTCTGCATTGCGCTGAGATTGCTTACATTTAACCCCCATGATCCAAGCAGTATAATACATAACTTGAGAATAACACAGAGATAAATGGGACTGGTTGGGTCTTGGTGAGCTGGATTTTCTTCTCTTCCAATCTGTTATGAGTTTGGAAGTCAAAAAGGTCTTATCTGTCTCATCTCCCCAGGAACTCCCCAGAAGCTCTTACACCCAGGCACTTAGAAAACCAAATACTATACAATTTATTGTGATTAGCAAATGTAGCCAAGGAGACCAGTGTTAGAAATAGCAGGGATGCAGAAATTTAGCAATAATAGGTGCAAAATTATGCTGGACACAGTTCAATTCTCATTAGAAGACCTAGCTGCACACTTTCCTGGTTTCCAACTATGCTGGCAGCTTAAAATGAAGCACAGTGAAAATGAAATTAAAACCTTCTATGTTGGTAACAAGGTGGGCTTTTGCCTTTATCAGAGGTAAGTCTGCATTTGTGCCTCCTTTTTATGTACAGTTGATGAGCAGTTTTGATTTCTTAAGCTTTAGTTCCACAATTTGGTTGATTACCGAGAGTGCTAAAATTAATTGTTATACAGCTTTTAGTCTTGTTTTAATCTGGCTTCTTGGTTTGTTTCACTGTTCAGCTGCATAAATGTGCATGCCAGAGAGGGGAAAAATGTGCAAGAGGGGGAAAAAGTGGATGGCGATGAGATGGTGAGTTGGTTCTTTCAGTATCAATGCCAGCTTAGCATAGCTTAAACTGTGGAACTTCACTTAACTGCGCTAAGCCACTTGATTCAGGAAATGGGATACAAAACAGTGCCTTGTAACCTACATGACTGAGAGGTGTTTGTGATTGTTTTAAGAAAATGTTATTCTTTTTTTGCTGAGAAACGTTGGTTGATGCTATAAGCAGTGTTTTGGAGTTCAGGTCAGAGGTTTCTGAGATGTCTTATATCTTCTGACATTGTTTAGAAATATAAAACTAATAATACTGTAATCTATGACTAGAGTAGTTATTATCTCTCTGTAGACTATCTGTTGCCTGCCTGACCCTCTGACATCGTCTGAGGCCAGAAAAATCCAAAAGTAAAAAGCAGCCAAAGGAAAATCGAAGTCACTGTGTTTCCCATCCACTACTTGTTCAATATTGCTGCCCCCCGACCAGCAGGGATCAGAGTTTATTCCATTACTGAGTGTGTGACAAGCTTTTTATGGGGTAGCTGCCACATGCAATGCAGACTTGAAGTCACAGTGTGACAACCCACAACAGCTTGTATTTCTTCTGAAGACACCTTTGGAATTGTAGAATCTTTGCATGTTTAGCAACCTTAGGCTGATCTTCCTCTCCTCTGTGAAATATGTAAGCAGGATCTTCATGTTACATCCAAGATGAAGCAATAAGTGTGTATCCTGGTTCTAAGATAAGTTTCATGCTTGGTTTCTTTTAGATATGGTCATCAATCTATCAGTTCACTGTACAATTTTCAGCAACAGTTATGCCCATTACCTAGCAGGGTGTGTTTCCCCAAACTATCAGACAGATCGTGCTTCATTCAGACCTTGCTCCACATTGGAAAAGTTGATAGTAAAGCCCTGAGAAGTCTTGTGTGACCTTTGGGTAGTCTTAAAGTTTTCTTACTTCAGAGAGCATTGACCATTGTTGGGCCACTTTGTACAGTCCAAGAAGTGCAAGAAGATGAGAAAAGAAGCCTAGACCAGAGTGAGAGACTGAGGTTTGGTGCTCCATTTTCTCAAAGAAATTGTATGCTTGAAGACACAATTACTTGGCTTTGCTGGAGCTGGAGATTGCTGTCTATACTTAAGCTAAATGTGCTTGTACAAGTAGCATAGCTCATGCAGGTAGGAGATGCAAAGCTCTTCATAGAAATCAGGTTCATACTGACTTTCTGAAAATCATACTGGTTGTTAGCAGCATGGTTCACAACAGGATCTAGACACAGTCCCAGACCTGTGCTTTTTCTACCAGGCCTTCCTTCCTGATAAAAAAAACATTTAATCTAAGTGTTCTCATTCTTGCAAAAACAAATTTCAAACTGTGTGCCGTTTAGTCATGTGAATTGCTTTTTGATGTCACCTTAATATTGATAATGAGCAAATCAGCTATCTAGTATAGAAGCAAGTAGCCTGAGCCACCACCTTTGCAGAATTTTCTTCTTGCTTTTGGTCTGTAATATGACAGAGGCATGGTGAAACAGTCAGGTGAATGGACTGTTCAGGTTCCATCTGTACCCCATTAAGCATGGGCATCCTTGAGTACCAGCAGGGTGACTGTGTTTGCTTTCTTCCCCTGCTCTGCCCATACAGTGGAGAGATGGCTGCTATGGCCGAGGAGCACCCTGGGCCTGCAGATGTTGCTGACATCAAGTGCTCTTGGAAATGCTCCTTCCCTGCTTCAAAGTGAGCTAGTTTCTTGACAGTAGAGGAATTCATTGTCCTTGGAAAAGCCTCTACTAGCTCCAAGAAAAAACAAGGAGGCTAATAGGGAATGAAAGGTAAACAGCTTCCTTCCTTCCTGTCCATTCTGATACAATAAATAATACTCCAGGCTTTCTCATCTGTTTTGTTTCCAATACACCTGACAATGCTTTGGCCAAAGCCTGCTCCCAGCAAGGGGTGTTCACGTAAGTAAGAGCACAGCATAGCCCTTCTCTTTTCCCTTTTGTCTTTATTCTCTGCTCCCACCAGCCTTTGGCCCACTCTTTCCATGAGCCAGCCAACACCATGGTCCTGCATCACATTGAGGTCAGGAGCTACGGTGAGTGAGGAATTATGGTATAGACTTCAGCTTTGCTCACTGTGTTTCGTAAGTGAGTGAAGAAGCCTCCCAAGTCTTCTGCAGGGAAAACTAGGAGATGGGAGTCTCATCTGATAGATTTTCTAGGCAGTGCTAAATTCCATGCCCAAATCCTCTGTCTGTTCGTCTCCACAGAGCAGGGAAGCCTCCACCTGGATAGAATCGGGCTTTGTGAATCCAGAAGATGTAAGCAGACCAGAGGAGCAAGCAGTACATCTGTCCATCTGGACAAACAGCACCTGAGTAGTGTCTGCAGGACTGATGCCAAAGTTTGTTTCAGGAGTTCAGTTCTGAGGGTGGCAGAACCCGGCCCTGAACACAGGAGGAATGCGGAACAGTGTAGGATTACTGTGTGTATCAGCACTAGTCAATAGCAAACTGTTTCATTTCACACTTTTATTCATTTTTATAGCTAAAATTGCCATAATGATAGAGGCCACTGAGCCAGTTTGTAGGGCACTGCATTTGCATTTTAGAAATGGCATCTTGAGCTGTAAGTTCCTTTTAGTGAAGCTTATAGATTTTAGAAGGGATCTTGGCATCTCAGTGTTTATTTATAATGATAACAAATGCTGTCATTATTCTTCTTGTTTAAGGGAGGGCAGCATTGTTACCTGTTAATTTAATTGCTACTTCTTAGAATTCTGCTTCTGCATTTATCAGATTAGAGTTAAAATGGGGCTGTTTTGTTTGGAGTTTTCTTTTGTGCATTTGAGCCATCCTCTTCCCTAGTACAAGAACAAGTGAAAGAAACAGCTCTTCCCAAACACACACAGCCCAGGAGGTTTTTCCAAATGCACACAAATTGGATCATATTATTTATTCTGATTTACCACATACCTTTCCAATTTTGCCTGAAGAGGAGTGAGGAGACTCCAACACCACAGCTGCTTTGCATACAGATGATTGGATAGCGAAGGGGCGGCTTTATTTCTTGGTGGTAGTGATCCTTACCTCTAAATGGTCTGAAAAGAATGTGGCGTCTTGATTGATGAGACTCTGGAAGTGTTAGTGTCCCTTCCTAGTCAGTGAAATCTCTTAGATCATTGTGATTCATTTAGGAGAACTGACTGAAAAGTATTTATCGCATAGTTTGTTTGGCAAATTCTGTAACATCCTTAAAGTAATTAACATACATTGTTCCTTAATTATTAGCTCAGTTCCATTTTTTTTTTTACAAAAATATTGAAGTCAGCTGAAGATGGCAGCTGTAGTGTAGCTGTGCAATAATTAGTATTCCCTTGAACAGTTACAGTTAAATTGCCCATGACGGAGGGGGTTGGTACTGGATGATCTTTAAGGTCCCTTCCCACCTAAGCCATTCTATGATTCCATGATTCTATACTTAATCAATGACAATACTTAATTTTAAATTACATTAGCAGCTTCCATTTTACACAGCTTTTTGATTGCATTGGATTCTTTATTTTCACTGAGTTTTCATAAGGATTGTTGGGAGGCAAGAAATGTGTTATGTGTATTTTATAAGAGCTCATTGCATTATCCGTGTAAGAAAGGAAAGAGAGCTCTGTTTTCCTTATTTATAAAACAGCTTTGAGAAATAATAATTTTATGGTAATTATTCATAGATGGATATGAGCAAAATAATTTATGTGCATTTGTTACATACAAAGTAAAGTAAAATGGAAGTTCCAGCTCATTTTGGAGTAAGGTTCATTTGATACAGTTCAACAAGTGTGTAAAGTCCAAGTAGGCATTGGGAGGAGACTATAACTGATTGCTTTCATTGCTCTACATTGCCCGAATATTTATATGGTTCAGACTTATAATGTGTGTTTATGCTGTAAGAAAAACATTGAAATCGTGTCCTGTGGTGGGACCCGTTGTGGAGTGGAGGTGACCTCAGCCACAAGCAGCCAGCAGTTCCACCGGGCTGCACGGCAGCCAAGCAGCTGCACTGGTGGACATCTCGCTAAGAGCCCACAGGCAGCAACTGCCACTGAGAGGTGTGGGGAGAGCATGTCCTGAGCCAGGCAGTCCCGGCCTGAGGCAGCGTGCTGAGGGTTGGCACCTCGGCCCTGCCTTGGTGTCGGGGAGAGAGCTGCAGGAGGGCATGGTTTCATTAATATATACATTGCAAATTAAGCCTCCGTGTCCTACTTTTTAGATGTAATTATCATATGTAAATTGAAGTGGTCACTGTTCTGAAATGACATTTGTTCTGTTAATTTTCAGATCTTCTAGCTGAATTCTTTCTCAAAAACTGCCATGCAAGGTACCCGTACTCTGCGGTGCTATTGTTTGTGTTGTGTTTGGGATAACACTGACTGTTCACATGAACACAGCCATATTTCCTAGTAGAGCCACCTTATTAATCACAGACACTAAAACTGCTGAGCTGAATTCCAGCCACAGAAATGCATTGCTTTTCAAGGACAGACTGAAGTGCCTCAGCTCTCTGTCAGTAGATGTGGGATTCAAGCTGTCAAAATATGAATCTCTGTAAATGCATGAGAAGAGGTAATCAGGAGCTGCGCAGGTAAATTATACTAAATACATGCAGCTATAAAGAGAATAACATTACTTCCCTGCGGTTAACCTTTTGCTCAATGAAGTGCAAAAGGGAAACAATTGATCTCTTTCCCTCTGTCCTCATGTTTTATGCCAGTAGCAGGACTCCTGCTTTTAGATGCAACACATTGTTTGTTTAATGGGATGACAGCACAGTTTCCCAGTATGTTTTGCAGCAGTGACAGAAAAGAGAAGGCTGCAGGGTACACCATCTCCTGTGGGTGAGATGAGCAGTCCTGTGTTGAATTGGGCCCTAACAGACTGTCTGTTGTAGTGTTTGTTTGTGGGATTTGTCGAGCAGTTTTCTTCAGGGGGGTGCATACAATCAGGCATTATCTGTTTGCTTACTCATCAGGTTTTGCTTATTCTTTTTCTGGCCCTGTAGTGTATTTGTTGTAACAGCATGGAAAAAAATTGAGTGAATGTGTTCTCTGTATATAGTTTCATCAAAGTCTTTTCTCTTTCAGTGTAGCTATTACTCATTTTCACCATCTTGTCCCCTATTTTGGGGCTTTGTCATTATTCAGGCAAGGCTCTCTCAGCTCCTTAGCATGATGACCAGATGTGCATAGGACTGAGCTGGATCCTTTGTCTTTTACAATAATGTTGTTCACAGCAAGAACACAGAGGGGAGATTTTAAAATCACAGGTGATGTATAGCTAGAAACGAGTGCAGCCTGCGCAACGGAGCGTTTTGTGGTGCTTGGGAGCTTGGGTAGAGCCAGACCTCCAGTCCCACTTATGCAGCGGTGCAAAGGGCTCTCATAATGCAAGCCCCAGGCTCTTTGTGCTCTCAAGAGCTTGTAGGCTGCTCTCCCCCGTTTCCCACGCTAGGAAGAAGGGACTTCCATCTGTAACAGAGCAGAGACAGAGGCTGGCACAATGCATAGGGAAAGCATTTTTAATGCAAATGAATACAGCAAATCATGCATCCCCTCTCTCTAGCAGAGATAATCCCTCTCAAGGTACAACTTTCTCTTGTACTTCTGCTGGAAGGAGGCATCTTTCCCTAAGTGCCACACTGTTGTTCTGGGGCATTTGGTGCCTGACAGTACTGAAATAGGATTATGCAGCCCTTTGTGTAAGTGGTGAGCGCTAAAGCTGGTAGAGGCAGGAAGGCTCAGGAGTCTGCTTGAGTTGAGCAAATTTATCCAGCAGCTCAGTGTTTTTTTTCTCTCAGATATCATTTCCCAGGACTTTTCTTACAAATTTCTGTAGCTTCTTCTTGTAAAGAAAAAAAAGAGAGAGAGAAAGTAAGAAGAAAAAAAATACATACACACCTACATATGCATGTTTTCTGTGGACTTCAGTTTCTTAACAGTAACTCTCTGTATGCATGTAGTTTGCTGTATTGTTCTAGCAGCCTGCACACTGTTCTCGTGCTGAACTGCATTTCAGTGGCTTCTCCAGAAGCCTCTGCAGTGCTTCATCAGGAGTCAGTCCTACCCAGGGCTCCCTCTTATCTAGAGAGGTCCTGCCAAGAATATGATGCAGTTTTCTTCTACATATTCATGAGACACATCATGGAAATCAGGAAATGTGGGACAGGGTAATTGTCCCAGTCTCATATTGTCTCAGAGTCGTGAAGCACATACTCAACCACATGAAGGGCTTCAAGGCTGTGAGAGCTCTTCAGCAGTTCTCCTGGAGCTCTGATCTCAGCAGAAGTTGCCCCTTCCTCTCCTTGGAATCTTGACACTTGCCTACAGAATAGAGAAATAACATAAATGTATTGCTCCCAAAGGGGGACCATAGCAAATCCAAGCCTGGAGAACAGTGATCTGAGAATACACCATGAGTTAAGGATTGGGGTTTTTTTGTTGTGTTTTTTAGAATGACTTTTTTGAGAGAAAAAAAAAAAATGCTAAGCAAAACAAAAACTCCTTCCAACAGGAAGGAGAAAACAGGTTGATATTATTCAGCGTTTTCATTTCCCTAATCATCTTTACAGAAGCCAGTTTTTCTCTTGGCAGGAGAAAGTTCAGATGTGAAAACCTTGCTGTTCTAATCGCTCGGTGTACACAGCAGTACAGATCAAAACTTCGGAGACCAAGTTGTCTCTTATCATTTCTTGATGTCTAGAGGGAAGTACAACTTCAGAAAAATTATTTGCAGAAAATTTCTATCTATCTACCATTCAGATGGCATTTTGGTGAATTCCCAGAACTGAACATGTTGTGATTAAGGAGTGATTTTGGGATGAACTACCAGTCGTTAGATGAGGACTGCTGATAATCCACTGCAGGAGAGAGGTTGTACGTTATCTGAAGCAGCCACATGTCAAAATTATGACCTTCCTTGAATCGGCATTACATGGTTTAAATATTATGATGACTAATCACTTGCTATAAAACCAGAGTGCTCAGAAAATAAAAATGCCTGAAGCTTCCATACTGCAAAATGTCCCAGTGCAAATCTTCAGACAAGCTATTAAAGCAGAGCTTGACAGTGTTGTGCATGAGGCAGCACACTGCAAACTGAACACTTCCAGAGGTTCGTGTATGTTTTACAGCCTGAGCTGATGAATTGGACTGTGAGTTTGAACAATTAAAGTTAGCACAGTTGCGTAGAGACCCTGGAGGCGATCTGAGGACTTTTGGGATATTTCCCCATACCATGTCAGAGTCACCTATACCTATGTCACCCTGACAAAAGTTAGTCTAACTTTTATTAAAACACCAATCGACAGACTACACAGCCTGTTCAGATTGTATGTTTCAGTGCCACATCATTAGAAACCTTTACTATGGTTTCTTGCTGTAGAATGTCTTTTTGTCATCAATATGCAGAACAAATTATGTTCATATTTTTTCCCTTCTGCCTTCCTTCTTCAGGTCAGTGTATTTCATCTAGCTTGTTATTGAAGGTCCTGCTTTCCAGAATCCTTGTTCCATCTTGATTTGCACACTAACTATGCCTAGATAGTTACATACCTCATAGCCTCGTTTAAAGGAATGTGTTTTAGCAGTTGAGACTCTAGCAGAATCTGGGCTCTTTGTGATGTCCGTGGACGAGTGAGTTAGTCAGGCACTGAGGTAGCTGGTGGTATACTGGCTCCGTAAGCCTGCAATCACCAATACCAAGAAAAGAGGGAAAAAAAAAAAACAATTTAGAACTCAGAGAAAGACTGCAGAATGATGATGATGTCGCATATAGAAATAACTGAAAGAGTCTTGACGTGTAAGAAGATGCAAAATTGACTGTTTGATACCCATATAGAAGAAATACGTATGGTACTTCAAGTGTATATAAACCCACAAAATAATAAATGGCTAACTTTTCCTGTTGAAAGAAGGCCACTTATTTCTCACCACAAAGCAAAAGCTTCATGAAAATGATGAAAAAAAAAAAAAAAAAAAACCCAAAAGAGCAAAGAAGATAACCAGGCTGACAAAAAATCAGAAAAACACTGTTGTTTCTTACTGTTCATCTGCATTGGATGTACTTTCATCATCTCCATGAGCAGTTACAAAACTTACATTTCCAATCACTAGTATTAATTCCCATAGCCTGCATGTCTTTAGTTCTAGTATGTCCTAAGAAATGTGTGGTAGCTTTTATTTTTAGATCAAACTTGATCCACGCCTGTTATAGCAGAGATCTTCATGCAGATAAATACAAAATTCAGCGCACCACACATCATCAGGAAGAGATTCCCATGAGATCTACAACCTGATTTGGATTTCCAGCTAGCTTTTTACCACTATAAGTGAAAAGGGAATCCTATTTTTTCTTTTAATTTCCCAGGCTGAATGCCTCCTCACTGCCTTTGGTAATTGCAGCGCAGCAGGAAACTCTGTTGATGGTAGGCGGTGATATCAGGGAGCACTCTGACATGCCCCACAGCCAGAGGATCAGATGTGGTCAGCCTGACGAGACAGGAAAGGCAAGGCAGAAGCTGCAGGAAGCCTAACAAGTGACTCAGTAGGTGGCACTCTTCCCTCTGCATCAGCAGCAAGGTGAAGTAAAAGCTCAGCTCAGTGCTCAGCATCCATCTGCTGACACACTAGTGCAGGATGCAGTGTGAAATCCAAAGCCCTGACCTCTTTTGATCACTTGTTTTTTATGGAGTTGGCTTTGACTCATGTATAAAAATAGTTTACCAAAGGTTCTTGAAATTTCAGCTCAGATAATCTGCCTAATGAGATTTCTATCTATAGCTTTTGCTCTGTAAATTATTCTTCACTTCTTCAGGCAATGCAATCCTAATACAATTGTGCTTTGATGTCAGACATAACTGTCTTTCTAGACTAGTGGTGACTCTGGTCTGTACAGTCTGAGCGTTTTGAGATGCAAATCCCCATATTCTCAGACTGTTTGCTGATTGTACTGCACAAGCTTTTCAGCCAGTCATTCAGTCTGCTCTGAGAATGAATTTTGTGAGAGCTTAGACAACCATCTTAAACATAACAATGTGCGAATATATTCTATCCTTTTTAATGAAGTCTTTTTTTGTGGGGAACCTGTTTTGGGTGAGTAAGGATGTCTTGTCCACCCTGGTCCTTGTACTTGTGGTGACAGAAAATAAAGATAAAAAAGTTTTGATGAAGGCTTTGATGAAGGAGGACACCAAAGAACATGGCCTATGTCAAACACATGATTTTGATTCCAGCAGTTTCATGCATCTCTGTGGCAGCATTCAGCTGATGTGCCACCAGAGCAGATGACTACACGCACAGTGAGGGCAACAATGTTGGTTTTGAGGAGTTTGTTTTGCTCATCTGTCATTTTTTTATCTCTGGTTCAGAGGGCACAGGAGGTGGCGATGTGTGCATCCTCAACAGCTGGACAGATGGTCAAGTGTGGAAGCAGCTATCTATCTGTGGGGCATTATATCTAAACATAGAAGATGTGTGGTTGAGTATACGTTTGCCTGGAATTTAAGGCACATCTGTTGCTCTACCTCTGAGGTGCCAATGAAGACTTCAGATCTAATCTTTGCCCATCAGGTCATTGTCTAAGAACATAACCACAGTGTTACCTTTTTATTAATCATTGTCAACTATTCAAATTTGCCTATTGTCCATTTGCGGAGCAATCTGCCCTTCAAGGAGCCAGATTCCCATCCATTCAGTGGGTTAGTGACATTGGTAACTGTAGCCAATAGTTAGTCAAGAGGCCTCATTCCACTCTTTTTTTTTTTTTTTTTTTTTTTTTTTTTTCTTAAATGACTGCACAGAGTAAGTATCTAAGTATCAGAGTAAGACTAAGTATCAATAAATAGTTATAAGGAGTTTTGTTCCCCAGCTGTACTCATACCTAAGCTTTAGGGACTTCCTGCCTGCTTTGAGAGGAAAGGAGGTTGTGTTATGAGGGCAAATCTGTAGCTTCAGCAAGTACTTTGAATTTCTGTCTCACAGCAAGGATTCAACCAAGAGTCAGGACTGTCTGGTTCTGGCTTGATAGAAGTTTGCACAGTTATTGGCTTTACTTAATTGAGAAGCCTCCTTTTGTCATAATCTGCTTGGAAGCTTTTGATAGTATGTGGCTGTGAGTCAATTACTGATGTTTCTTTCCAGAGGGAATTTTTTTATCAGTTTCTGTCAGAAGTGCTACCTTCTTTGCTAACCCCTAGTTTTTGTATATACCTCTTTGAGAACACTTATCAGGACATTTAGTCTGAATATGTTTATTGTGCTCAATTGAGTGGTCTGTCCTTTCATTTTGAGAGCCCCTGATCTTGGTGCTGAGCAGTGCACTCCATGATGTGGAGTTCCAGCTGCTGTGAACTGACTGACATCTCTTCAGAAAGAGCAGCTCATGCTTCCTGGAAAGTCAGAATGCTTCAACACTCCTCACAGTCCTGGCTGGCTTCCAGCAGCCCACTTCCTCTAGACTGTTCCACACCCTTACTGCCATGCAGCCTTCAGTGTCCAAGTATCCATCCCTGGATGGCCTAGTGGGGTCCCCACAAGTGGTCTTAGAGGGGATGCTTCTGTTGTGTCTACAGTAGAAGAGAGGGTAATTGCAATCTTACCTGAAAAGTTAACATCCATAATTTCCATCAAATTTGAGGTACAGTCCACAGTGGTATCAGTGCAAGGTGAAGTTTTTTTTCACTGTATCTGAGTTTCACAAAGTCAGTGGTAGAGATGAATGACACGGCTTAATCCATCATCTCAGACAAAACTAAAAGCATGGAGTAAGGACTGGAAGAGGTACAGTCTTCCCTGACAAGAGAACCCTCTAGGCCAGTCAGGAACACGGATAGGAAATGCACATTCATGATAATCGCGCCTGTATCAAACAAGTTTGTTGGAAGTGTTGTGTGGTAGATCAGTGCCATGTTTGCACTGTAACAGTGCAGTATTTCATTTTCTTCCAGTAAGAACTAGCTTCATGTAAGTATGCAGAGGAAAAATTACTGTGAGTGGGTCTCACCTAGCAATTCAAATTGGACAGTGTGCTTAGTCATTAGGCTGACAGCAGCTATGAGCATGATATTTATCAACCTGGGAGGTTTTTTTCCCCAAGATACATATTTCTCTAAGATATTAAAAACTATATTAAAAAGATCCCTCTAGCTCTGATATGAATTACTGGTATTAGACGTTCTCCAGCTCTGAAGACCTTGAGGTCATTATGTGAGAACAAACGTTATGTACCATATGGCAAGAGTAAAATTTTCTGTAATTTGAAGAGTGTTTGCTGAAAACAAATTTCACAGCAAACCAGGCTGCACGTTTTCATAGCTTTGAAAAAATCACTATGGAGAAAATAAGAGAACAAAACACTGAAATGCATACCCTGACCTGCTTTTTCAACGTGGGTTTATCAGTAGATGATTATATTCTTTTCATTAAATGAATACTTTCATCAGACCTTTTCCAACTACAAATTCTAATGATAATTAACATTTTAGTGTAAGGAACTGAAAGCATTCTGTAAACATGAATTAATTCACATACAGTGTTTCCTGATGGACATTTCTGTAATAACAGATTTCAGCTGCCTCAGAAATTTTTGTATCCCTGCCCTTTGTGTCAGAAGGAAAAATGCCACATACAAAGAGGTGGATTGCAATATTAAGGCTTTCAGACTCAGGAAGGATGCTTCATGCTTTTCCTACAAATATGTCTCATCCATTATCATCATTTTGCAGCTGGAAGTCAGAAGGGCAGAATGCAAGTGATTGGCCACCAACCCTCATGAGATCTCTTGCAGTACTGCGACTGTCAACCACACCTTTAGATCTTCAGTCCTGTGTCATTGATCAAAGGATTGTCTTCCTCTGGGCAGAACTCTCTGTATACTGCTATCAGCACTTGCTTTGCTTCTTCCTACCTAGCCCATAATGTACAAAATACCAAGTTGCCTTCATTCTTTGTAATAACATTTACTCCTTCAAACTTACCATAGTGAGGCAAGTCCTGAATTCATCTGCTAGAGGCATTTATGGTACTGTTGACAATTTTCCTTGTAAAATCCAAGTAGTTACATTTTTTAGTGAGTCCTCATCCCAATAACATGGCTGACATCTCATAGCCTCCCAGTGTACATCCCTCTGCTTCCAAAGGCCTCATTAGCCAAACAGGGTCTCTGGCATCTAAGTGCCTCACTCGGAGGATGTTTCTGAGGCTGTGGAGGGTAACTGATTCTCTGGTTTTTCTTAAAGGTAATGTTTGTGAGAGATTTCAATGAGTCAGATGCTGGGCCATCCTTATTTTCAGTATATTTTGTCTGGCAGATCTCATTGAGTTGGATCAGCAGTTAATCTGCTGGAATTGCCTGTTCTTTTTTTTTTCTTCTTTTTTTTTTTTTTTTTTTTTTTTTTTTTTTTTTTTTTTTTTTTTTTTTTTTTTTTTTTTTTTTTTTTTTTTTTTGTTATTTTCATTCTCTAGAGAACGCAACGAGTCTAAAAAAGGGAAAATGCTAAGCCTAAATGAGGCTGCTGGGACCTGCACGTTTAGTTGCACCGATCAGCCATCTGCTTTGCATGCCATACCTTCTCTCCTTGTTATACACTTATTATGGGAATATTTATTCCGTCAGTGCCGAGCTGTTTGCTCTTAATATGCTTCCATCTGCATATAAATTTGTCAAACCACTCCCCTTAGGCTTATGAAAGTTTGGCTTACCCTTTAGGGTGGCTATAAGTACACAGTTAAATTTACCATGTAACGATTGGGAAGTTCAGCTCTCACAGCCATGAGTGTGTGGAAAATGGGCTGAGAAGAGCAGTTTCCATGACTTCACACAAGTGAGAAAGGCTGAGTTTCAGAGTGGCAGCCTGTAGAGATGGAATCTCTACAGGGATTTGGGAGCTCTTAGAAGGAGTAGTATGGTTAAAATAATGGTGGAAGTGCGATAGTGGTGTAAGTAGGGGCAGCGGATTGCCCAAAATGGTAAAAATGGTCCTGTCAAAAGGTGTGCACCACATTCCTGCCAGAGTTGCCCTCATAGGAACTTGCAGTGGGTTCTAGGAAGCTGTGTGGGAAGACTCCTCATGGGGCTTCCTGCTGGGAGGGCCCAGAACAAGACCAAGTTGCAGCAGAGGATGAGAAAGGCTCTGATTTCTGAATTATTCAAACTTTTCTGAGTTGTACAGTTCGTGCATAATGAATTGAAAAAAGGAAAGAACCTAAAAGAAAAAAAATGGCTTGGGATCTAGGGAGTTTTGTCAGATATCTTCTTGCTTAGTTTTGTTTTCCCCTCATAAACTGAATCAGAATGTATTCTTTCTCTAATTTTGCTCCCATTACAGGCTAACAGAATGCTAAAACACGGGCCAGGTCCACTAACAGCATCCATCTAAGCATGTGCTTCTCATGACTAGCTTGAACTTTCAGAAATCATGTGCTTTAGAAAATTAATTGGATGTTCCTTCTCTTTCTAATCAATATTGGTAACACTTTCTCTACAAAATAATTTAAAAAAAAACTTCATTCCAGAAGCATGTATTTTTTAAGTACTTTCCAGAGACTGTTAGCTATTGCTGGGGAAATTATGCGTTCAGGCATATCTCACTTTAATAATTTTTAGCATAAACACTCTTTTTTGTCTCGCATATGAGTTATGACCCTAATGATTTCTGGTTCTGAGTTTCCTTTCTCAGCATTTCCTTTCCCTAGAATTCTCCTGATGATAAAGCTGATCACTATGGGAATGAGACCAAGCTGCCTCTTAGTCCTCTGTATTTACCTGGTATTTTGCCAGTGTACTATTATGCTGCTTTTTATATAGAAAACCATAATGCTCTGGATCTCACACTGTGAAGATGACAACCCACTGTTCAGCAAAGCACATAGTAGGCTGAAGTTTTGGTTATGCAGATAGGCAGTGTACGTGCATGCTGTTTGGAGGTTGATAGGGAAAGCATAGGGTGCAGTGGCTTGCTGAAGAAAGTGCAGTCCCTGCAGAAGCACGGTGAGCTTCTGCTGTGGGAAGCTATGGCGCGTAATTAAAACAACTGTTAAGGATACAGTAATTCTGCTGATACCTGTGGTGAAGAGGTCTATTTTCTCTGTTTAGCCCATGTTCTGCAAGGAACTCTTGTAGGATTGAGTGCACCCTCAGCAAGTTTGCTGATGACAGGAGAGGAGTCAAATCTTTGAAGGGGTAGATAATAGCAGGACAAGGGGAAATGCTTTTAAGTTGAAGGAGGAAAGATTTACGTTGGGTATCAGGGGGAAGTTCTTTACTATGAGAGTAGTGAGGTGCTGGCACAGGCTGCCCAGAGACGCTGTGGATGCCCCATCCCTGGAGGCGTTCATGGCCAGGTTGGATGGGACCCTGGCCAGCCTGGTCTAGTATGAAATGGGGAGGTTGGCGGCTCTGCCTGTGTCCGGGGGGTTGGAGATTCATGATCCTTGAGGTCACTTCCAACCCGGGCCATTCTATGATTCTATGACACCCAGCACAACCAAGGTGGCTTTGCATGGATTTGACAGAGCTTGGTTGTTCCCTCTCCATGTATGATGTGCTCATGGCTCGCCCTGAGATCTACCTCATCTATCCGCAAACTCGGAATAAAAGAGTCCTTAACATTTTAACTGCATTGTAAATGATTTAATAGACACAGAGTCAGTTTACTCACAGTGAAAAATGATTTATTTATGGGTAGTTAATGTGCTATCTCAGGGAAAAAAAGATATAATTGGAGAACGATTGGAAAATTTGCCAGCAGATGGGGAAAAAAAAAGTTAATTTGTGTAAAAATCAACAGTAAAAAGATAATTTAGGTAAGCTGCATTTTCTTTGGATATGTGTGCCTCAACATAAGAATTTCATTTATAACACTTGATATAAATAGTGTGATAACACTTCACAGAGGCTCCACTTATCAGGGGAATTCCAACTTCTTACAGAGTCTGAGGCATACTGGTTGTCATGCCATCCTTGTAAATATTTTATGTTGGCTTAAGACTCAAGGGCAGATATCTATTTTTACTTTGTTTTTGTGAAGAACTATGAACCTAAAAAGCTTCTGGTGTAAAACTTGTAGCGGTAGCAAAGACAGTTCAAAGCTCTTAACAAAAATAGAAATTGCCATGCAGTTTTTTATTTTGTTTTTATATTATATTCAATGTTTGCTATACTTCTCAGATAAACATTTCTATAATAAAGAGTTTTTCCAGGCAGTAGCATTGGCAAAGTTGCTTGGGAGTCAGTGTTAAGAACACCTTCCTCCTGAAGCAACGTGCCTTGAATTGACATCTCCGGCATTAACTCACTTTCTTCTTCTTTCATTCTTTTTTTTTTTTTAAGCAGCTACAGCCAAAAAGCAGCCTGCCAAAGTAATGAGACTTGCAGACTGGCAAAGACAGCTGGTTAATAATCTACATCCTACATTGTCTGGTGTCTCAACGAACTTTCTGGGCTATCTACATGTTTTTCAAAGAAATTACATAAAGCTTGGATTTGGGGCATAATCTGAGATTCCTCAAACAACAAAAAAAAAAATGTGCCGTGCTCTTTATATAATGAGAATCTTTGAGAGGTAAAGACTTTCACATGAAGATAACAAATACAAGCACTGAGGTGCCTAAGCCACTTTTAGTACTAAGCTGTGTATGCGCATCTTCAAACAGAGATATTCAGGCACTTGAAAAAAGTTTAACTAGCATTAATAGTTATTTTGGAATTCATATTTCAATAACTTTATGCTTTTCTGTGTTTGCCTGGCTGACTTTTAAATATCATTCGGATTGCCACCATGAGTGACTGTATCTACTTGTTGGCTTCTGCTTGCACCGGCACGGCCCTTGGCTCTGCTCAGGTTTGAGAGGACTGTGTGTGACATCCTTAGTAATTAAGTTTGAATACAGAGCTATGTTAGCTATATTTGAGAGCCAAAGGAAGTGCAGGAAGGAAGCTGAGTGTCAGTGAGTCATGTCATATGAATGCATGGCAAGCAGTTATTGATAACATACAGCCAAACCACACTGTTGATTTTGGAAGATTTGGCATGGGAACTAAAAGCAGCATCCTGACCTCAGCTGTGATTTGTTTGTATTTAGATTTCCAATAATGTCATTTCTTTTTTTTTTTTTTTTTTTTTTGAGTAATTGTTTCTTTTCAGATACTCTGTCTTTACTTATCTCACAGTTCTTGCTAGAGTAAATACCCCATAGGGACTTCAGCATTTAATCTGTGTGAACGAGGCATCAGCATTTTTCTGAAGACTGTCTCCCATTTTCTGTGTGAAGGAAAAATGTCTCTTTAGTGGCAGGCACCCTGCCTTGTAATTTCCGTTGTGTGAGCTTGGACATCTGTGCGATTATCCTCTGGGAACAGTTGCAGCTTGACACACATGCATCTAGCCTAGCTATTTTTAATCACTGCTTTTCAAGTGTCTGTAGTGAGTTTGGTGACATGAATGGGAATAGTGTTTTCCAAATTTTAGTCCTCTGGAATTTGCTTTCTGTAGTCCCTCAACTCCACTAAAGTCTCAAAATATCGTAAAGGTTAATCACTTCCAACTGTCCAGGAAACTTATTAGAAGGCTTGAAAATATTACAGGGCCCATGGAATTTGAATGTAAAGCTGCATTTGAAGATTATAAGAAATAATCTCTGTGTTAAGTATAGCCGTGCATATACATGAACATACTGGGAGCCAGACAGTCCTTAAGCTTTTTAAAGTTATTCTGAAATGAAGATATAATGATGTATACACTTTGGCTTAACCTACAGGAAAGGTATTCTGTACCAGCAATAGTTCCTATGAGAGTGGTTCATCTTGCTCAAGAATGATCCTGGTGCTACTTTTCATATCACAAAACTGATCCCAAGTAACAATCTTCTCTTGGAACCTACCCATTTGAGTCACAGTTCCAGGGACTGTACCTTTCCTGCTTACCTTGCTGTAAGGAACACTTCTGTGCTATGTCTCCCATTGCCAATGTGTGAAGTAGTTGTAAAACAAGACATGAAGAGTCATGATCCATTTCATTTCTCAGATCTCTGACTCCTATTCCAATCAGTGTAAGACACTTGAAAAAGCACAGCACAGCAGTATTTTAAGCAAGGTCACAGTTGTAAAATTCAAGGATAGTGCAAATGTCTCATTTTATTTATCAAGTCATGAAGAATACCTTATGTTACAGATTTATTTAAAGCTGGTTATTTGAAGGTTAATAGAATAAAATAGAAAAAAGGCATTAGCTGATTCCTGTAAAGTATATACTTCATTTTTTTGGACACTATGTAGAATCAGTTAAATCTGTCACTTCTAAGAAATGTTTGCATACTCTGTTCTTGAAGACTTCTGATGATGAAGACACAGCAGCTTCACTGTGCAACTGCTGCTTCGCTATATCTCAGCATTAGAAAGTTTACTTTAAAGCATGGGTGTCCAACCTTTTGGCTTGTCCAGTCCGCAGTGAGTGAAGAGGAATTGTCTTGAGCCACATATATGTAGCTCACCCTTAAAGTAATACCTCCTTTTATGGAAACTGCAACAGATAAAATTAACCTAGCAACTCTGATAGAGCAAATTCTCAGCTACAAAAATCTGTTTTTCAAGGTAGTCACCACAATTAGCTATGAACCAGCGATGAACAAGAGCCTGCATGTCATGCTTATCAAAACCTGCACCAGCAGAGATGACCCACAATCACTGTCACCACTGCTGAAACACACCACCCACCACCTCACTGTGCACACATTTACTATTTGGTCTCCATAAATGTTCAACAAGTGTCCGTGAATGTCAGTGGGTGCCTTTTTTCTGCACAGAGGAATTCATTGACATGCTTTTGCTCCACATGCACTTCCGTGTCAGATGCCATTCTGTCAGACTGTCCCTCTGCTGCCATCTGTCACACAGCAACAAAATGTGATGGAATATTGATGGGAAGGTTCAACCTCTACTGCCATACCACCAACATCCGCCTCTGAAGTCATGGGCCAACATCATGCCTGCTTTAAGGTGTAATCTGAAGTTTCCTTGAATGTTAAATTCATTTCTCCTCCTCAAATGTGGAAAAAAAGATTACATTCCTTCTCTTTATGTCATATGTTTGAAAATTGCTCTCATGTTTCAGCCCACTCTTTTCTAAATTAGCAATCCCGTTTCCATACAATTTTTGTTGCAGCTCACATTTTCTAGCTCCCTGGTCGTTTTTGTTTCTCTCCTCTGGTCCATACTCTTTCTGAGATGTACCTAATAATGCCTGAAGTGACAGCAGTTCCAAAGGAATCATGCTGTAGCTCACAGCGCTCTGTCTGCCACTGGAGATGCACTCAGCAGAGCACTGGGCTACACGCTTCTCAGGGTGAAAAAGGAGCACAGCTTTGCCACTCAGATCTACCAAACACTACTGAGGAGATCGTTTTCCTCATCCTTCACTTCAACCATGTTTTCCCATTTCTCATGCCATGCCTCCTATTACTCGTTTATCGAAGAGAAGATCTTTAATTGCACTTTCAGATTCTTTTAACAGCCCATTCCTTTCTTATATTTTCTTCTTGGCACGCCCTAGCACCTTCCATCTCTTCATTCCCAATTCCTCAGCTCCTAGATTCAGGGAAGCTCCCTTGCTTGATTTTCCTTGCTTGGAGCCTCATGCTCTAGACATTTTCTTTGTAAACAGCCAGGGCTCAGTGACAATCTTCCTTCTAAGACCTTAAATCTATTTCTGAAAATACTGTTAGGAGCTGGGCCATGTGCAAGCTGAGCACAGCAGTGCACCAACCCAGTGCACTTTTGCTGATTCTTTGCGCTCTCCTATTTGCTGTTGTCTTGTGTCTCTTTTACACTTACAAGGAAAGTGTTTTGGAATATAGGGCATCTTATATGTCTCATACGAGAGGTACTTAATGCAATAGTTTTGCCTATACTTAATATAATAATACAAATAAAAGTTCTGGTAAATATGAGTGAAGTTCTCAAGAGGGATGGCCTTATGCAGAGCCTGCTGTCCACTGTGCAAGGAGCCAAACATTTTGGAGACAACTCTTATATCCTCATGTATTTTTTCCAATCCACAGAATTGTGCTTTAATGGTATTTCCACAGGAGAGCAAGGTGAGCCAAGGCCTGGTCGTTACAGATGTTTTTCCATGTAATTGAGTGGTTCAAGAGAACATTATGAAAGATTATTTTGGCAACAGATGTAAATGTGAAGAGCAGCTGGAAATACCATGAAGACCCTGCTCTTCTATAAATTAATACACACTGCTGGGGATACTGACAATTTGTCTTGGAAGTGAAATGGTTGAGAACTTGGCACTCAATCACCAAAGGATATGACACTCATAAAGCAGAACTGTATTTATGACATAGTAGAGTGGTTAACTGGTTTGAGATATGTTTTTATTAACGTGAGAACTAGCACATAGTTCTGATGAGTATACGCGTGTAAAAAAATGGAAATGCATCCCAACTGCAGGGAGAGAAAACTTCCTTTAGTATCTTATCAGCAGATTGTAGCTTTTACCATAGGAGATGAATAAAACATTTTTGTGATTTTGTGGTGTGCTTCATTGTACAAATGGTTTTCTCACAGCCCTTCTCCTCCACCATCTTAATTTTACAGCCTAATGAGAACAAGATGCAGCAAACTGTAACTGAGCTGGGATCAAAAGAACAATTTTAGAGGAGTAATAGCTGAGTACATAGCTTAGCAGTTACATAGCTGGAAGGAAGGCCAGGAGACGTCGATGTTTCTCATTTATATGTGCATCTGTACATATGCATGTTGATACAAAGTAAATATGTTTGGTAAGCATGACATTGATAACAAATGCATGTGGATAAAAAGATCAGATAATCAGACATACAAAAAACCTAATTCTATGTAGTTCAATTAAAAGTAGATTTGTTGGAAGCAGCTAGCGTGAAATGAAAGTAAGCAGAACTGGAATGCTGAAAATCCCTTCAGGTTTTTATTGCAGGAAAGCCATGATTTTTGTCACTGTTTTGTCTTTCCATGACTTTTGTGCATTTAGGTTTTGCAATATTTTTGTGTGTTTGTAAAAGCACTTTTGTTCTGTAGAAGCACTTTTTCTTTATCCTGAGTGAAATAAGCAGCCTTTCCAAGCATTCAGGCTTTGTACCTGAGAAAGGAACACCAAAGGGAGCACTACAACTTTCTTTCAAGTGGATTCCTTTTTCCTGTCCTAGATCCTAAGCTGTGATGGTAGATCCAGGCTGTGATCCAGACTATGATTTTGAACCCTTCATTATCAAAGGCAGAGAATCCCATCCCAGGCATGCACTGCAGCCTTGGGGAGATGGGGAAAGATAGCCTGGATTTCACTCTGTCTCTCCTTTGACAGCTAGTGGCATTTCCAGCAGAGGCAGTTCATTCTGTACCGGAGAGGAATATCTTCTATCTCTGCATCTGCTGTGCTGTGCAAATAGCCCGAGGCCTTTCTAGAATTACTGGAATCATTCCGTGAAAGCCCTTCCCAGGTCTTTTGGGACAGCATCCCAGGTCAAATTGATATTCTGCATCTGCCTATGCTGACCTATGCAGCAATGTTGGTGGGTCAGACTGTATTTCATTACTTCACTTGCTTTAGCAAGCAAGTGCTTAAGTGCTGATATACTGATGTGTGCTTATGGATGCTGCCAAATGTGACTCACATTTTCTTTTAGTTTCCCTCTGCAGCAGCTTCTCCAATTGCTGCTGCAACTTCTCAGCATGAGGAGCAATCTTACTTCTTAATAAACAAGCAAACAATTTGGCAAGAACTCCAGACATCTAGATGTTTTGGATAAAAGGCTATGCTCATTAGCATTTCTCCAGCAGAGAGTAGTAAATTCCCAAGCCATGCTGTCTGGGACAGGATTCTTGCCGTATGAAACTGTATGAAACATGGAGAAGATGGAAGAGATTACCTTTCCAAAAATTAAAAGCTACTTTTCGAGATCTGCCTTGCAGGATGTCCTGGATGCACTCTGCATTGTAACACAGTAGTTTCATGCTTTCTTCTCTTTTAAGGAAAGACTACAATTTTAGGAATGCTCTCTGGGATTTCATTTATCATGAGTTATCTCAAGTGTGAGACATACACTTTTGTCTTCTATAGAAGATTCTTTGAGAAGCTAAGAGAGCCATCATTGCCACAAACTCTTTACCCATGTGTACAGCTTAGCCTCTTTGAAGGTGTGCTAGAAAGAAGAGTCTTTGCAGTATCCTTTTTCTCTCCCCACTTTTCCCAGAGGGGCCAAGCTGTCTTGTGTTGCATTGCTTGAACAGGCCAGAAATCACATAATTCCAGAATTATGCAATGGAGAGGGTTAAGTCTCTGTTTCAGTTGCCAGTGAGGAGAGGGAAGGAGGCCCTGCTTAGTCCTCTTCAGACAGAGGCCTCATGCAGGACATCCCTGGAGGGCTTCAGGACCCCTCACCACAGCTGATTCTGATCTGCTTAGAGGAAAGATGTGTGCATCTGTGCAGTGAAAAGCCTTTCAGAGCATCTGCTGGTCTCTTCTTTACCACAGTAATGGTGCAAGCAATACTAGTGCAATTCCCCTATGTTTGGAAGTTGTATCCAGCATGAGCTCCGTAATTCCGCACCACCTGCTTATCTCATGACAGATCTGAAAGTACAAGCTGGTAAACAAAGCTCTTTCAGACTTACTGGAGACTCAGAGACTCATGAAATTATAGAATGGTTTAGGTTGGAAGGGACCTTTAAGATCATCTAGTTCCAACCTCCCTGCTATAGGCAGGGACACCTCCCTCTAGACCAGGTTGCTCAAAGCCCCATCCAGCCTGCACTTGAATGCTTCCATAGTGGGGGCATCCACAGCCTCTCTGGGCAACCTGTTCCAGTGTCTCACCACCCTCACAGTAAAGAATTTCATCCTAATATCTAGTCTAAATCTATTGTCTTCTAGTTTAAAGCTATTTCTTATCATCCAGTCACTACATGCTCTTATAAAAAGTCCCTCCTCAGCTCTTCTGTAGGCGCCCTTCAGGTATTGGCAGGTCACTATAACATCCCCCTGGAACCTTCTCTTCTCCAGGCTGAGGAGCCCCAGTTCTCTCAGCCTGTCTCTGTCTCTCTCTCCAGCCCTCTGATCATCTTCATGGCCCTCCTCTGGACTCACTCCAACAGCTCCATGTCTTTCTTGTGTTGGAGGCTCCAGAACTGGATGTAGTACTCCAGGTGGGGTCTCACGAGAGCAGAGTAGAGGGGCAGAATCATCTCCCTCGACCTTCTGGTCACACTTCTCTTGCTGCAACCCAGGATATGGTTAGCTTTCTGGGTTACAAACACACATTGCTGGCTGCTATTGAATCTTTCATCAACCTACATCCCTAAATCCTTCTCCTTAGGGCTGCTCTCAAGCTGTTCTCCACCCAACATGTATTTCTGCTTGGGATTGCCCCAATGCAGGTGCAGGACCTTGCACTTGGCCTTGTTGAACTTCGTGAGATTGGCATGGGCCCACCTCTCAAGTCTCTCCAGGTCCCTCTGGATGGCATCCCTTCCCTCTAGTGTGTCAACTGATCAGCTTGCTGTCATCTGCAAACTTGCTGAGGGTGCACTTAATTGCACTGTCCATATTGCCTATAAAGATGTTAAATAGCACCTCCCTCTGCAGTCTTCTCAGAGAGCTCATAAAGCCCAAACAAGGCAACATGAATGTGATGCTTGGCATGGTCCCATCACATTCAGGTTGGCAGCCACTCCCAAACTCTTACCCTCTGCATGTAATCTCCCAAGCACAGGAAGTGGCTTCAAAGAGAATTCTGGCATGGCTATGCCATGGATTTTGAGTGGGGCCCATAAATCTAACATCAGTTATTTCAACAGATTTTTTTTTTTTTATCTTCTCTTTCCAGTTAAGTCTGTCTATGTGTCTCTTTGTCTTGTATTCCATCCTTGTTAAAGCTCTGATAGCTTGTTTTTAATATTATACCCATTTCCCAAAATAAAAAAGGGAATAGGGAGATAAGTTTGAGGAAGAAAGCAATAATTCAGTCTCTAGCAATTTCAGTCTCTAGCTTGACTTCTTCATTGCTTATCCCAGAGCCTTCATGAGCTGTGGCTGTGGGATTCTTATTCACTCCTGAACAGATCTGACAGCAGTTGTAAGAACGTGCTTGCAGATTAGTGTGTTATTAGGCCCCGATCTGATATAAAGTTGGCAAGTTTGCCCCTTTCTGCACTCAGTCTTGGCTCTGTTTCCATCCTGAAGCAATTCTAAATGTTCCTTCCCATGTTGGCATGGCTGATACCTGAACAGGGGACTTTTTGTAGCACTTGATTTGATTTCTGTACTTAAGGTTGTTTTCTTTCCTCTCAAATGATTGAAATCAACTGCTGATAAAATGCCTTTTCCACAGTCTTTAATTAATGACTAACTTGGGCTGGGCTGGGAAGAGGTAATTCAGAGAGAAGTGCCATGTTTTAATATGAAATGAGGTGAATCTATTTACACAAAATTACGTGAAAATACACTTCCAAGTAACCATGTTCCTGAAATCTGAGATTCTGCTTCTATTAGTTTGATCTGCAGCCTTGGTAATTACAATTTCATGTTGATTTAAGATGACCCGCTTCTCAGCACACAGGCAGCAGTCCTGCATACGACACTGTCTGAATGCAAAGATCCATGCCTGGTGATGGGTCACCAGTGTTCTGTTTACAGGCTTTCTCGTAAGTTGCAGAAGCATGGCATTATTTAGGCTGCTTTGAAGAGAAACCGTGTGTGAAGTAAAAGGTATAGAAATTGCACGGATGTTGCCAAAAAAAGAAATTCACTAAAAGGAACAAGAAAAGTAGGTCAAATTTTAGCCCAACTGTGTTCAAGTTGTTCCTTTTAAATACAAAGAGAGAGAAAATAGGCAGATGGGAGAACAGAAAAGGGAAATAAGTCAAAGTGATTAGCCTGCTGACCTTCCCTTGTTTCTGCTGGGTTTTGCATGTATGTGCACTGTGCCATTGTTTTTGATGAATACATTTAAGATATTCAGTTTCCGTCCTAAAAGAATCCTAAATTCAGTAATTTACTCACTGCTACAATTCCAATTTATGGTGCGAGTTTTCACTTTGGTAGATGTTGTACTCATTTTCTATATTTTGCATATTTATGTGTTCATATCAAAGATGCATGGCATGGAGAATAATAGTTTTTAGAATAGCATTAGGACTAATTAAGAGAAGAAAATAGCTCAGAACAATGGCATTCTCGTCGGTTTTTGTTCCTATGCCATTTTTAAACAATTGAACATTGAGCACTCAGTAACAGATTAGCTTATTCATCAGCTTTCTAAGAGCTAAATTTCAATGGATTTCTCCCTTCCTTATATTCTTTCAAATGATTTATATAAAGGAAGGTTTTCACTGTATCACAGCAAGGGTTTCCCAAGAAGTTTCCAACTAATGCTTAGTTAAACAAATTGAGCAGAAATTTATACTGTAATTAGTTTGATGAGTGTTACACAGCCCAGATTATATCTAGAGTTTTCCACTAAGGGAAAGCAAAGAAGTGAAAAAATGAAAGTAAAAAATGGAAGGATCTTCATTCACAGCTGTTGTTACTTTAAAACATAATTATAATTAAAGATAACCAAAATATATTCTAGTGTTCAATTTAACTTGTCTCTGAATTCTTGCTAGATGTCTGAGGGGACATAGAAGTTACCATTTGGATGAGATCCTCTATGTCATTTTTCAGACTGACCAGAAACAGAAATTTCAAGGAATGGCACCAATACTCTCATAGCTTGCCTTATGTGGTATAAGCTGCTGGCAGGTTAGGCCTCATCCTTCACCCAGAAAACTTGGCTTCTCTGTGGAAATAGGTTCATTCATTTCATTTTCAAAATGCACTATCTTGAAAATTATGAATATTTCTAATATCTAAGTAGCTTTTGCCTACTGCTAAGCTCTTGATCGCAAAGCTTCCTGCAGAAATGTGTGCCATGGTATGTCCTGTTTCATGAAAAAGCTGTTTCCTATTACCATTTTTAAAATTCATTTTTTTGGATGTCCTTGTTGTGGAGTTACAAATTCAGTAGACAAGAGTCCTTGATATACTTCTTTTCTTTCTATGCTTTTGAACATCTCCTGTGTTTATTTCCTTCCAGACCATCCCTTTCTTTCATGCTCTCTTCATGAAAACTCTCAGTGTTCTGAATCCTCTCCACGTCTATGATTCTGACTTTAAGAGATCATCATGGTTTCTATGTTGCTAACTGGACACCGCACACTAATTCACAAAAGGATATAGTTCATTAAACGTCACTTTACTTTGCACTACAAGACACCACTTTGAACTGTCAACAATTTGATGTCATTCACCTGTTGAGAATTCAGTAAATACGTTTCTAAGGACTAGCTCTGCTGTAGAAATAAAATCCTAATTTTCAGCTTGTTGGAAATACAAATATTTTCAAAAACTTGCACAAACATCTACTGTCTACTTGGAGGCACATATATATTTTTAATTGAGATGTATGTATTCTGAAGAAGCAAATTTGCATCAGCAGCTTTATACCAAAATAATGTATTTCTCCTTCTCTCTTCTAGCATTAATACCATCTTCCAAAGTGTTACTACATCAGTATTGTCTTCATAGAACGTCTCCAGCAGAGCAAATTGATTTTGAAATGCTCTGTGTTGTTAGTTTACTAATTGTTTCCCTGCAAAACCATTAAGGTGGCTGTGCTTTTTATTACAATCATGTCAGCACCTCAGAACAAACTGAGGAGACTCGGGTAAAATATTTAGCTGAATAATGTAGGCTGTTAGATAAAAACAGTGATGAGGATAGTGCAGTTAAGTACCTACTCTCTAGTAAGGTTTTCTCTGCAAAGAGATATATGAAAATATAAAAATAATTACAGTTATTACTGGAAGGTAAAAGTTTTGTGTTCTTGTTACTACTACTGAGTAAGCTTTCTGAAGGAAGATTCTTAAACTCAAGCTTTCTCTGGCTTGCTAGAAACAGCTTCAGAACAAACAACAGATAGATCTTCTCAGGAAAAGACTTTCTTTCTAAATATACTTTTACCTCAAGATATATAAACTAGAACCACAGACTATATCCACTGCTGTAACAATGCTTGGACACTGCACAGTATCTTCAGTATACCCTGTTCTCCAAGTGAATGTTACACTTATTGTATCTCTAGAGTAATAGTGCTAAAAAATTACCTTTGCAAGCATATTTTAAGAAACCTTTCCAACTGTACTTACATCTTAGAACAGTTGATGTTAAATTATCTCTGTCACCAAACTCACAACTCTTTCAAAGAAAAACACATGCATGTGTTACATGGATGGCTGGTCTTTATTATCCTATTGACATCAACTCCGTCACATCACTTTTATTAAATTATTCTGTGTTTGTTTCACTCTCAAGCCCAAGATCTAAAAACAGTGATGTGTGGCATAGCAATTATACCCGTCTTTCAGGTGGGTAGAAGGGAAGTGTAGCTAGTTTCTGTTGTATTAATGTACCTAATCTTAGACTAGGCAACAAGTACCCAGCTGAAATCAATGGTAATCACTAGTGGCACTGTTTAACATCTCCTGGCTCATACAGTCCTCCTATATTGACCTTTTCCTTTATGTTTCCTAATTTTTATTAGTAACGCCAGAAGAACAAGGTCTATAATTGCAATTAAATCAATCTGAAAACGATTCACACTCTGGCAGCTGAAGAGGAATCAGGAGAAAAATAATGTAATCTTAAACATGAATGGTATTTGCTGGAGCAAAGGGAGGAAGGGAGGATGTATGTAATTTTTTTTAAAGGGGAATGTAAAACTTGCCAGGAATTCGTTACATACTTTTGTTATTTTTTTTTTCACGACCTTTTTCATAATCTTTTACTTTATGACCTAGAATGGCTGCTGAAACAACGTATCTTGGGAAATTAGTGCCATATTGAAATTACACATAAATACCTGTTTCCTTCTGTATGCAAAATAGCAGGTTTCAATCTTTTACTTACAAGCTTTGTTAGAGGCATAACAAATGTCAGGAAAAAGCTGCCTTTTTTTTTTTGCACCCATTATCTGCTGGCACCAGTTCAGAAATTTTAAGTATCTGCAGTAGGCACCCAGGCATCCTCTACAGTCACTGGCAACAGCTACAGTTCTTGGGAGCCATCTGCACAGCCTCTTGCCTGGAACAGGAACCTACAGCTGGCAAGTCTGCAATGCTGATCACTGGGGATTTCTGAGCTCCTCAGCCTCTCCAGACCTTGTATGTCTGTCTACACATTTTATTCTCCATCCATCTGAGATCCAAGGTTGGATTACCCTTTTGTGAGTTGGCACACAACAGAGCAGTGCTGTCCCCTTCACATTTACATTTCAGGGCTTACCATCTCTGAAGCATCTAGAATGAAATACAGGCAATGGTCAACTTTTCATCCTATACTTACAAATGGTTTTTCACTTAGTTTTTCATATATGTTAGTACCCATACATAAGTGAACTCGGTCCTGGTTGCATCCTGAATTTACAATGTTTTGTAATGCAAGTAGTAAAAAATAATAACACTGTGTTAGTGGTAGGCTGCACCATTCTCATGTTGCAATCTTGAATTGGTTCTTTAAGCTCACACGAAAAAGAGGCTCTAAATAGATACTCAAAAATTCGACGACTGCCAAAAGACTAGCAAGTACAAGCTAGCTGCAAAATTACAACACAAGATCAAAAATTGGTGGAGATATGTGAGATGGGCATATTCTTGTACCAGATATAAAATGACTCCTGTCTCTTTTTATTTCCTCTAGAGCAGTTTAAGATGATAGACATCCTGGAACTGTCATTTGTCTGACTGTTTAGTTGCTAAAACCAACAGTACCCGATTAACTTAGATTTAAACTGCATTTAGAGTAGAACGAAGGTGAATATTTCAATAAGTAATTGAGAAAATGCAAGATGTCAGACTGTTTTCTATAAAGAGCCTTAATAATGTTCATCATGGAGATCTGAGGAACTCCAAGCTGTATATCACGATGGTATGTATGGCCAGTGTTTGGTCACTGGTTCGGCTCGCATAGCTATCCATTCAGAATAAAGAGTTATTAAGATTTTGAAATGTAAAAAAGTAAGTGAAATAATGATCATTCCTTAAACTCGCAGACAAATTAATTTATAGGTATAACCATTCCACCCTTCTTAAATCATCTGACCAGTATTACTATTCTCATTCTTTAATCGTACATATGATAAGGCAACTTGGCACGGTGCATAGTTGTTATACAGGATGAGGTAAAACATGCTGTTATGAAGTGCATCACTGTCTCTTATTTTTTGCTGTTGTATTTGGTTCAGCATAAACACTTAGCTATTTAAATTAATGTTTTAATTGAATGTTTCTTCTTTTCATCAACAGTAAAGCATTAATAGGCACTTCTAGTGACAGATGAGTTTTAAAGACCACCTAGAAATACTGGTGGGCCCTGAATGTGAAATTGCAACTGACTGTTAAGGTAACTATTGCTGTAAGTGATTAAACATTTCAGCTTAAATAATAAACTGATCAAAATTCCAGACACTCTGTAATTAATTCTCAGCAGATCTCTAGTACCTCATTGTAAAGTTTTACCCATAAGATTGTCTCTCTCTACCTCTCATGGGTGCAGAAGATCCTAAGTGGACTCAAGTCCTGACCTCCAGACTCAGTGTACTGTCCTAGGAGAAGGACCTTAGGGCTTTTTCTTCAGAAGTCAAGTGGCCAGTGGCAAAGGAAAACTAGCCTCTGAAAATATAATTGTACAAAGCTCCATGCTTCCATGGCTAAACAGCTACTGATCATTATTTAGAAGTCCCATCCTACTGCATTTGCATATTCTCAGCTACATCTTGCTAAGAATTGGATTGCAGGAAGCAGAGTGACTGTAACAACATCTCTTTTCTCTCACCATGTCATTACCCTATGAAGTATTATATGATTGCTCCAATTTCTGAGATTTCTAGGTAGTCTTCCTAGGACATACCACAAAAATCTGCTCTGATAATCCACTGCTAATTCTTCTCTTGTCTGCTATTTTTGCTAGCAGAGCTGTCCTCCAGGCCTTTTCTTGGAAATGCATTTACCTTTTGTAAGAGAACAAATTGTATTGCATTTTTATGCTTTCTTTTATTTGTTTCTTCTTTATATTCTTAATCTTTTTTTCATATTCCAGAAACCCATGCAGAAGACATAAGGAAATTAGATTTCTTTCTTACATTAATTAGTAGGTTTTACCCACTGAGGGGACTTTCAAAAGCGTTTTGCCTTTAATTAATTCTTCCTGAAAAATTAGAATGCACCAACTAGAAAGAGTTTTTTAAAAGAGCAATAATCAATTGTTGAGTTCAGATGTTGTGTTGTGAATTAGTATGTCTTTTCATAGTTATGGTTTTGTGAGTAAGATTATACAGAGAGAGGATAGATATGGATCTGTAGACACATCTTTTATTGTAGGGATTTTCCATTTTCAGCACTGAAAACAGTAATTTTCATTTTAAAAGTTTGTCCTTGCTGGACCTGACTTTCAGTTCATATAAATCAGACCTTCCTTGATTTAAGACAGGCCAAAGCTATGGTGTGTTTTGTCAAATCACTGCTTCTCAAAAGACAAATAGTGCCTTAAATCTAACTGTAAAAACAAATTTCAAGCCCTCGTCATTTACTTGAATTATGAAACAGAAAACAGGGAAGGATATTTGTCTCCTAGTGATTAAGGACAAGCAGATTTGCAAGGTGTTACAAAAATACTCATCAATCTGTCAGTTATACACCATGATACATGTTAGCACTATAAGAATTATGCAACAAATGTTAGGCAACGGTTTGAAATATTTAATCTTATTTTAATTGTCTTAAACCTACCTAATATCACTTTCTTGGAATTTAATAATCTTAAATTCAGTTCAAAGATTATACTGAGCTACCCAGAATAGTAATGCTGTGAGAGGATTGTGAAGCTTTCCACTAAAGGATCCTTGAAGATTTTTAGGAAGGTCATAGTGCTTAGCTAAGAAAAAATAAAAATGGAAGACAAATGAAATGTTTGCCTGCATTGCAGAGAAGCATAAAATCAGTTCATCATATGGGAGCAAAAGGTACAGAGATAGTTCTGCAAGTATATTTGTTTTGGCTGATCGTGACAGCTGAGAAATAGTACACGCCAATTTTAAAACCCCCCTGTGGGAGCATAATTATTTTATCCTATTTCAAGAAGTAAAGCATGTCCTTTTCAGTTTAAAATATCTCAAGTCAGTAGTATGTATATTTAAATGACTTTCAAGCTGCTTTAGGCTATGCAGGAATGCGTTCGAGTGTGTGTGTCTGTGAGTGTGTGTGTCTGTGTGAGTGAGAGATGGGGAGAGAATTGAAGCCAGACCCTAACGAATCTCTGCTCTTCTGTTGGGAGCGAAGGATGCACACAGGACTTTGTGTATCTCACTATGATTTTTGTTCATATTTTTTAAACATGGTATAATGAAGAAAAGTCAAAGCATTAATGCTTCCATGCAGACATTTTATGATATCCGTATGACAAGGAAGGATAAATGATGAGATATGGTTATCATTGCAGATGCCCTGGTATCTTGCACTTCTGGCTTGCAATTGGGCTTTGGATGTGGATGTTAATAGTGATGCAGATGCAGAAGTTAGAGTCCAAAGGGATTAAGCAGTAATCCACAAGAAGCTGTAGGAGTGATGCTCATGGCCAGCTGAAGAGCATCCATTCATTCCTTCAGTCAGTCAGTGCTGCATTGACGTGCTGGAGGTCACCTTTGGTAGATGGGCACACAAATCTCTGCTCTTTGAGAATCTCAGCAGTTTTTGAAGGGAAAAACTTCGACAGGTGGGTGACTCAAAAGCAGTCATATGGTGCAGGTAGTTATTTGGGGTGGAAGCGTGGGGTGATGGTGGCTTGTACTTTATGTATGTGGTAGGAGGCTCCCACCAACAGTCTCTCACTTCAACTGAGCTCGGTGAAATATGGCCCAACATCACAATTAGTGTATAGAAATAATTGATTTTCAGTGGGTGTAAGTGATAGCCTCAGCATGAAAATCCTTGGCTTTGTACTTTCTATGTTCAAGAATGGTCAACTTCTATCTGTAAATTCTGCACTAAATTCTGCTCGGATGTGGACGAAGGTCATGTCTCAGAAAAAGATTTAAGCACATGTTTAACATTAACCATATCTCGTCTAAATCATTTCAAACCATTCCTGTGTTTGGGTATTTTTTGCTGCATTGCAGCCCTTGTGCTCAGTTCACATGTGCAGAAAAGGTTCTTAACTCCTAATGCAGCATAAATTTACACAACTTTTCTCACCATAGAGTTGCTGTTCTGCATAATCTTAGCAGGAAGGACATAAGGTAAGGCATAATGTACTGCAGATGGCTGGGAACATGGAGTTCTGAAGTTGTTTAGATGTGTTAGTAATCTGAATTGCACTTGAGCATTTGCTGACAGCAAAAGAGACAGCAAGGGGAAATGTATACCTTTCTGTGGAAGTTTTAACTTACAGTTCAGTGAATTGTCTATAGAGGATGAACAGTTCATTTTGAAAATAAACAATGTGAGTTGATGTACATTCCAGTTAAGGGTTCATTTTCTTATGGACTGCAGCTTACGTAGCAGTGGCTTCTGAAATCTCGTGTGAGTTTAGTGTGGAGGTGTAAGGTGCTGCAGTAGGTGGCGTCGCTTTACCTGCTGCTGGTGATGCTGAAAGACATGCTATTCTTTCTTAGGAAGGGAGAGCTATGAAGCCTCCTGTGGGGAAAGCGTGTCATTTGTTTAAATCTGGCGTAAAAGCAAACTGATGAACAGAAAATATATAAGGAGAAAGGCAAATAGGGACGGAGGTAGATAGGTAGGTAGGTAGGTAGATAGATCGATAGGTCGATAGACAGACAGACAGACAGGTAAATAGGTAGATAGACAGACCTTGGAAGATACTTGCAGCAGATTTCCAATACAGAAATGTCATATAGAATCTGAAATTATAGATAAAGTAGTTACAAAATCATCAGTTGCAAAGCAACTGGTATCTCTGCCTCTCCTCGGGACATCAACCTTTGCTGTCACACCAGAACTTCTCCCCATGCATGCTCTCAGGAGAAGTGCCTATAAACAATTTCTGTAATTTTCGATGACTTTTTTCAAACTCCATTCTTCAATTTACCCTGTTTTTGTTTGCTTGCTTGTTTTACTGAAAGCTGAGTACTGAACCTGTTTTAGTTTTGCTTTTCCTCACAAGGCATAAAATGTTGAGCAAGATTTTTACTAATTGCTAATATATCAGTTTACTAGGAAAAGGACACTTTTAGTTAAGGTTACATTATTGACTGTCAGAGAGCATAGCTGATATCCAGTTAGAGCTCAGCATCATAAACCACGTCTGTGGACACTTCATAGTGAATACATGCAAATGCTGCTGATGGCAGTCTGAAGCTCATTCCCAGCCATGTATTGCTCTGGACCAAGCTAAAATAACCACACAGCTCTAGCTAGAGCTGCAAGGATTGGTTTTAATTTTGTATTGTGGATTACTGCTTACTGCTGTTTGCTTTAAAAGTCATTAATTTCCCACAGCAGGATGGCAGGAGCCCCAGATTTCATTCCTCTCTTTGTTGTTTGGTGACCTCTTGTAACTTTTCCACTTTGTTTTATCTTTAAAATAGATACAGCACTTCTTCCTACTTGAGAGGGTAAAAATGATTGCAATGAGTGAGTCACCACATTGTTCCAGGACTGCTAAAAAAACAGAGACTGTTCTCACTTCTCACTTTTGTCCACCTCTTCTTGGCAGTCATTGCTCTCCTTTTTGTCTTTCTTCCTCCCACCTCTGCCCCATCCCATTTCCACCTGACCCCCAGGCATGCACCGTGACAACTGGCATGTTATCTCCAGTTTCTGCCCCTGTCTTTGTTTATACAGACACATAGCTGATTATCTTAACAAAGGAACGAGCATTAATTGATATTTGTACAGTTCTGAGCATGTTGATGTTACTCCTGCTGCAGAGTCAAGAGCTCAAAATAGCTAATTGCTCCTGGGATTTGCCAAAGTTAAAAACATAAATAGGACATTTTTTGCATTTTCATTGGAACCGAATTTGCTGAAACAAGGCATAACTGTGTCCTGTAAGGAAGTGATTGCAGAGGGTGGGTTTTGGGAATAAGAGAGGATGAGCTGAACGTTCAGACCAAACAAACTGATACATTTCTTCAAAATTGCCTACTTCTCATGCAAAATGTGCAAGAACACAACACGAAGCTGTCATATTAGATTTTAATTACATTTTAAAATATCAACTACCACAAAAGCCTATTTAAAAGAAAAAAGAAAAACAAAGTAGAAAGTGTTACGAAGACCCTGAGCAATTAAAAGAAAGAGGGGTATGTGGCCACATGGTGTTGGCTGGCAGCATCCTAGTTTGCTGCTCTGATCACCTTCAGGGCACAAGGGGCATCTATTTCTGTGGTGGGTCATCTGTGTTCTTGTTTCACGGGTGGCTCCAGCTGGCCACAGCATGCACAGTAAGAACAACAGATAAGCTTGCACCTGGTCATAGCAATCCCCACTATCAGTACAAGATGGGGATTGTAAGGATAGAGCAGAGCCCTGCTGAAAAGGGCCTGGAGTACTGGTGGATGGCAAGCTGGACATGAGCCAGCAGTGTGCCCTCACATCCCAGAAAGCCAACCGTATCCTGGGCTGCATCCAAAGCTGCGCGGCCAGCAGGGCAAGGGAGTGATCCTGCCCCTCTGCTCTGCGCTGGTGAGACCTCACCTGGAGTACTGCGTCCAGATGTGGAGTCCTCACTACAGGAGAGACATGGAGCTGTTGGAGCACATCCAGAGGAGGGCCACAAAAATATCCAAGGGATGGAACACCCCTCCTGTGAGGACAGGCTGAGAGAGCTGCAGCTGTTCAGCCTGGAAAAGAGAAGGCTCTGGGGAGACCTGAGAGTGACCTTTCAGTATCTGAAGGGGGCTGTAAGAAAGAAGGGGACAGTGTCTGTGGTGAATAGACATCTGTCTGTGGTGATAGGACAAGGAGATATGGTTTAAAGTAAAAGAGGGAAAATTTAGGCTGGATATAAGAAAAAAGATTTTTACAAGGGTGGTGAGGCAGTGACAGAGGATGCCCAGGGAGATAGTGGTTGCTCCATCCCTGGAGACACTCAAGGTCAGGCTGGACAGGGCTCTGAGCACCTGATGGAGCTGTAGGTGTCCCTGGGGTGTATCAAGCATGGCCTTGCTAGTCAGTCAAGGGAAAGGATTGTCCCACTCCACACTGCACTGGTGCAGCCTCACCCTGAGCACTGTGTACAGCTTTGGTACACAATAAACAGTGATGATGACTGTTACTCATTTTGATGTTCGTGTTTTTTAAATCAAATGTTGTACACATTCAATGATGTGTGCATCACCGTGTAGTGAAAACTATACTGAAAACACTGAAAACTACCAATAGTTTTTTACACTGCAAAGAGTGCCTTTGCTTGGTATTTATTACTCCTTAGTGGTAAAAATGTATTAGGAGCTTCCCTGCCAGATGATGTTTATGGATCTGAAGAAATTTCATTGTTCTTCCCGTGTTTTTCTCTATAACAAAAATCAAATGCATTTACCTGTTCTCTCAGTTTGTGTAATTTCAGGAGACACTGTATTGCATTTGGAAACTGTGCTATGCTTTTTCTGCTTCTCTGCACATTTGATAATTTCATGCATTTAATAATTTCATGCATTGTTCTATGTGACAGTTTCCTCTATTTTAGGATTAATGAACATTGAACTCTTAGCCTGTCCCCCACTATAAACACTTTGTTTCTTCCCAAATTAGTCTACTCTTCTGTTCTTCAAGAAACAGCATCTTGCACCCAGCAATTTTTTAAGAGTTTCTTATAAATGAATCATAGAATCATTTGATTGGAAGAGACCCTTACGGGTCATCTGGTCCAACTCCCCTGCAATGGATAGGGACACCTACTCCTTGATCAAAGTGCTGGGAGTCCCATCCAGCCTGACTTTGAATGTCTCCAAGAATGGGGCATCTCTCTGGGCAACTCATTCCACCTCCACCCTGGGCAACTCATTCCAGTGCCTCACCACCCTTATTGTAAAAAACTTCTTCCTTATATGCAATCTAAATCTCCTATTTAGGTTTGAAACTTATTTTCTTGCTTTGAGATATAAGATCCTTGAAGTCTTTAAACTTAGCATATCAGTCTCCTACTCAATATAAGCTCTGGGCAGCCTTCACATTACTCATCTTCATTTTACTTCCCACAACAGCTACAGATATTCTCCGTATCTAATTTTACTGCCTTTTTACTCTTATCTGACTTTGCGTTATGGAACTTTCCTACATCTATGGCTATTCATCAACATTTTAATTATAATGACAACTTACTATGGGAGAAGTGGCCACTAACATTCAGACTGGATAGTAATTCCAGGTTTGTTGTCATGTAGCCTTGTCTAGAATTTTAAAGGCCTTTTGCACTCTAGTGCTTAATCTTCCAGCTATTCATTTATACGTACAAAACTAGGAAGCCACGATGTCCAGTTCCATTTGTTTCCTGGTATGGGTAACCTCTTACGGTGCATTAATTTCAGTTACCACGGTATGTCTGGTGCAGATAAGTAATACTTCAACTTTGAAATAATCTCTTGTTCCTATCTGTTCTACTAATTAATTTTGTGATGGAGCCCTGTTTTCCTTCTTTAAGAAACACTGAGGTGATCAATCTAGCGGAAGCATTTAGTGCATTGAAAGTGGGCGGTTGAATTCCTGCAATCACCTTTCTCTGTAACGTTTTTAATATTCTTAACAATATGATGTTTTTTGGACTCCAGATTCCAAACCGTTAACTATTCCAGTTGTTAACAAAAAATGTTGCTTTCAATATGATGAAAAAAACATTCAAGAAAAGAAAAGGTCTCTAAGGAGACACTCAAGAAGTGAGAAAGTGTTATTTGCTTTATTTGTTAGCCATGAGCAGCAGTACATTTTCAGTTGTGAAAGCCAAACATAAATCAGTTCACAGAGCTCGGAAGGCATAAGGTGAAAGTGTCAAGAAAAACTGTTGAAAACTGTGAAATTATAGAAAAAGCCTTTGTAGAGAAATATGGCAACTGAAATTTTCAGTGTTTGTGTACAGAAAGATAAGCATTGGGTCAGTTGGCATTAGTTCATCTGGGAAGATTTTTCTTACCTTTTTGGATTTGCCTTGAGTAGGATTTCAAAATCTAATATTCAGTTGCTAACTCGGACCTGGGTTGTCCCATCGAGAAGCAGTCAAGATAAAAGAGTTTTTAACTTCAGGCAAACTGTTCCAAAATCTGAAAAGAAGGTGAAATCACAGCTTAGTTGGCTAAAATCAAACTGAAGTTAATTAACTGTGGCCTGTAGCTTGGCAGTATGAGATGAAATTAGCTTAGTCATGATGATTGGATTATTATTGGATATTGGTGGTAGGTGGATGGTTGAACTAAATGATCTTAGATGTCTTTTCCAACCTTAATGATTCCATGATTATTAGAGTAACATGAGTTCCTTCATCTGTTTGTTGGGTCCACGCTTGTTTGATTAGCGCTGTCATGACTATCTGGTTTCTGACCGTGGAAAAAAACTTACAGTTCTATGGCCTTCCCCAGGACCAGAAAAGGGAGAAACCTGCTCAGGTAGAAACAGCAACTCCAATTGCCTTGTCAATAACAAAGAGACTTCTTCTTCTTTCCCTTCCCTTCCCTTCCCTTCCCTTCCCTTCCCTTCCCTTCCCTTCCCTTCCCTTCACTTCCTTTCTTTCCTTCCTTCTCTCTTTCTTTCATTCTTCCCCTTTCTTTCTTTCTCTCTTTCTCTCTTTCTTTCAGAAGCAGACTGAGAAGTAGATGTTGGCCTCCTAGTCTGCCTCAGCTGTGCTTTGCTCAGTGGTGGAGTGCTGGCATACTGCTGCTGCTGAGGCTGCCTTCTACAGGGCAGGAGTAAGTCCTGGGGGATGCTGCGTGCCTTCCTTTTTTGCTGGTGCAAGATGAATAGGCACAGCCAACTGAGCCAAGAGGTGTAATGAGGCCTTCTAATCTGGTGGCAAATTTAGCAATTAGGCTGATTTAATACTGTAAAAAATCCTGCAAAACCACCCACCGCCTCTAACATTCACTGCAGGCAGGGTTCCTGTGTGTTGGAGCTGAACCACTCTCACTAAAATCTAGGTCTTACCAGCAGTGCTGCAGGGGTTTGACAGTTTGAAATCATATTACCAGCTTTTGGAAGTAGAAATACCTCTTTTCTATTAATACAATGCACTTTCAAAGTATGATAAGTTATCATTAATAAAATTTACATTTACAGTTTTTCATCTTTAAAAGTATATAATATACCTCAGTATATTAAGTCTAGGGTTTTCAAAAGACATTTCAATGTCCTTTGAGCTCTTTGGCATGTTGGATGCTTAAATCCCTCAGGCTCATTTAAAAAATATCATCATGTAATATTTCAGCTCAATTTTCTTTGCACATGATTAAAAGATTCTCTATGCTAGATCCTCATAAAAAGTGGGAAAAGGACCATTTATATAATTTTACCAATTTAAGGCAAATAAATGAATTAGAACTTCTAAATTAGACTCAGTTTATTCTACTTACATTCCTTTCTTGACAGCCACGTGAAACTTTAAATGCTCTCAGGAAAACAAGATGAAGTGATAGAGGTTTAAGATGTCTGTGAAAACAACATGTCTGCAATTCTGAAGAATTTGACTCATTTATGAATGGCTAGGTTCATTTTTGATAGCACACTGGAGTGCAGGTTAGCTGCATTTAGACAGCAAGCTGCCTTAGAAATCCCTTCAAGGTGCATCAAGTTCTGTAAATGTTTGTTCTTACATCGGTAGATAAGAGGCCAAATCTATGGTTTGCTGGGGTACACATACCCCTTATTTCAGGTAAGCAAGCTGATAACTTATTTGGACTATTTGTGGTTTTTGTAGTAACAGGAACACATCATTTTCCATATTATACAGCTTCAAAAATATATGATAGCCTTATATTGGAGGTTACCTGAAGTAGCCTATGACAGCTGTGCCGTAAGATAACATAGAGAAAATGCTCTTCATGTCATCATGGTTGTTGGAGATAGGCCCTGCAGAGCAGACTGTGTGTGTCCACGTCATGCAGTACTTGGCCAAGGGCCTCCTGTGTCTGCTTCGTGCTCTCTGTGCTCCCAGGGTCTGGTGCTCGTAAACGCACCGAGGTCTTCAGCGCAGCAAGAACACTGTGCAGCCCAGTCCTGAGCAGTTCCACTGGCACTGGCTTTCATGCAAGGACCCAGAATGCCTTGATTGGTGCTGTGCATCTTCGCCATGTCTTATGCTGTCTTTAAGTACTATGACAATAACATCCTCAGAACACAGTTTTCTTAACAATGTTTTCTTACTCTAAATACTTAAGATTCTAGAAAGGGGATCTGGACCCAAGTTTTCCCACTTGTGAAGAAGCAAGTGGACTGGCTTGATTAAGGAGTGGGGAGCCATTTTCTTTTCTTTCTTTCACCCCTTGACTCATTAACAGTTTTCAGGGCAATAGCTCAGCTTCAGTTTCCCATTCTCCCTTCTTTCTAATCTGGCAAGGAATATATATTTTTCTGAAAGGACTAATAAAGCTGTTAATCAGATGATTGAGTTTTGCATGGAGGTTTCTAGTTTAATTCTTTGCAACTACCTACATGTAATGGAAGCTCAGCAGATTATCATACTGGTAGCATCAAGAACCAGCAAGATTTCCAGTCTTTACACTTTTCAGGACTTTTTCTAGCTCACAGTGCTTTCCTTCTGTGTCATTTAGTTGGTAAGAAGCCATACAGATTTGTCATTTTTCTTCTCTGAAGGATGTGGTGTGTCTCAGGGTCATGCTGCTGTCTTTTTACCACTGAGCATAACCTTGTAGAACCAAAAGTCTTTTTTATTAGCAGCAGATGTCAAGCAGTCCTGTCAAAATGCCAGGGTTTATTTGATAGAGGTGATAGTTTTGATACCATACCTACCTTGAATAAATCTGGCTTTTTATTAAACATCCAAAGTGTTTGCATGCTGGAGAAATGTGCTAATTATTTTTCTTTCCTTTTCTAGAGGATGTGATTTGCTGAGAGTGGATGATGACATTTTGACGGGTACTCTGAAATCGATCAGTGGCAGATCTGGGCATGTTTGAAATGTTTATGTTTAGAGCATTAAATGGCTAATAACTAATAAGCGTTGATGGGGAAGAAAGAAGTAAAATGCTTGGATACAAAGTTATTCTTTTCAGAAATGGTGTGTGATGTTATGGGTTTGGCTGGCATTGCAGAATCCCTGTGCCATTGCAAATTAAAATGGAGTTACAATGAAGTTGTTAAAGTCAACCATTCCATATTCATCTTGTGTGTCAGAAAAGGGCTTTTATGTGACAATCAGCTTACTGGGACATTATTAAATCATTTAATCCAGTTGTTTGCTGAGTTCCATGCCCTGATCTCTTATAACCATGAAAGATTATGTATACATCAGAGAAACAATTTTTTGATGAATGTGTTTATTTTGCTCGTAGAGCTTATAATGCTCGTGTTTTGCTTCTGCCTTCATTTCCACTTAATCCAAAGAGTTCATTTGAGTAATTGGTTTGCACATGGGTGGCCTTTCAGGAGAGTCTTCCAGGTTCTTCCTGAGTGCCCTGCGCGCTCTCCCTTCCCCCAGGCAGATCTGCAGCCTTCGTCCACTCCTCTCCTCTGTGCCCCAAACACACTTCTTCACGTGTGTGGCTGTATAGGAGAAAAGTAGCTTTAGTGGGATCATTCACGCAAAGGTGCACCTGTTTTTAAGTATCTGTTGAACAGAGTTTTCATCTTGCTCTAAGTGCAGATTCAGGTAACAAAATCCATCTTGGTGATCTCTAATGGGGCTCGTGCCTGTAATAGCAGAGGCTGTGAGACTGTCTTCACAGGGCGCTATAAATGAGGGCTATGGAGCAGTGCCTAGCCCAAGGCCAAGCCTCCCTGAGCCTTCCTCATGTCCCTTTCCTCTCTGGACTCAAGATCTGTCAAATGCATTTCTGCTTTCTTTGTGCTGGTTTACATGCTTTAGCAAATAGAACGTGGTTATATCAGCACAATGTATTCGTCTTTGGCTTCTGTTTAACACTTCCACTTGCAAAATTGCTACAGCTGGAGTTGTGAGCAAATGATTTCTTTATTATTCATAAGCAGCAGGTGCTGCAACAGCCTTTTGGCTAGAGTTGTACTCTCTTGGTCCATGGTTTCTATATATTTGATTAGATGGTGTCGTGCTGCTCAGATGGGATGCTAGTACTTCAATAAATGTATTTTGTTACACAATCGGCTATATAGTGCATTATCATTATTATTTCCATAAATCACTTTTAGTTGACAGCTTTCTGTTACCACTTGGGATTTTTCCAGCAATAATTTGCATCTTTTTTTGTACGGCGTCTTAAAAATATTTGGAAGTTAATATAGTGTGGACTTGATTTTATAATAACTGGTGCCCTTGTGGTTATGCTGGAACACATCTAGCAGCTATCCAAGCAGGACTGACATATTTATCTTGATTCATATATCATTTATGTCTTCTTCAAGAAATGATCTTCCCAAGATCCAGTATAGCAGTTTTAGCACCTGCCTGTGGTGTGTGCATGCCAGTGTCATGGTGCTAAAAATCAGGTGCCTGTCCCCAGCAGGATGGTGGAGAGCAGTGCAGCTCGTTGCATGGTGGAAGGGCCAAATGATGTTTCTGTGAAAGGTGGCCCCAAGCACACAGGTGAGGCACTTGCCTCTACCTTACCAGTCAGCCCAGCATGTGTCCCAATTGCACCCTACTCTAGGGAACCTGCTTTAGCAGGGGGTGGGACTAGATGATCTCCAGAGGTCCTTTCCAACCACTATGTTCTGTTAATTCCCACTCCTCTAAGAAAGTGAGTTGCTTCTGCCAGGGCCTTTCCTGAGGGCTTGGCACTCACATTCAGATGAGATTCTGCTAGAGGAAATGTTGGCTTGTAGTGCTGTAGTCCTGCTTCTTCAGCTCTGCAGAATGGGCCAATGCAGAGTTGAGTTAAGCCAAAAAGTCCACTCATTGTTTCTGAGCTATAGAAGATGTAGAGGAAGAGGAATCTGAAAAGAAGCCTGGGTCAGACTCACCTACTGCTTATTTCTGGCCTGGAAGTGACCACCTCACATGGCCCCCGTAGGCTAAAGGCAAACCAACTTCAGCTGTGGCTCCAGCAGACCTTCATACTGAGTAAGGGGCTTGTTTTACAGTGAAATTGCCTTGCAGAAAGAACAACTATAGCCTGCTCTACCTAGCCCAGCTGTGCTTTCCCTGTTACTTAACAGAGATGCTCAAGCAATTTTCTTCTGTGCTCAGAGAAGGAATTTTCCAATATCTCAGTAAAATTTTTCACTAAATAAAAGGTAAACAAAAAGCATGTTTGTATGGATAGATATTTACTGTATGGATAACAGAGCACTCAGTGCATCTGACAGACACATGCAGATGGCTGTCCATATGGGGACAAGCCTATAGCAGGCACTGGCAGTGTGTCACTGCAGGCAGAGGAGCGGCTGCTGTTTTGTTTGGTGGCAGGCTGGGCAGCTTCCACCTATGAGCTCACTGCTATTTGGAAGAATCAGGTCAGCCTTCGCTTTGATTAAAAAAAAAAGATTGGGCTCAGATTCATACACTGTACTAGTTTCATTTGCAGGCTGCATTGCTCAGAGTTGTTAGAACTGTCACATGAAAGGAGAATGGGTGATGCACATTTAATTGCTGGTTTAAAGTGAGAATAACCTCCTGATTTGGGCATGGAAGGCTGTTAAAAAGAGAAGTAATGGACCAAGAGGTGCATCCAAGGATGATGTTAATGGGACTGCTTCCTTTCACATGGCAAACTGTACCTGGAGCAGGGTGATGAACACTATGAAGAACACAGTTTTGAAAGTCATTTTGGCCACATCCCTCAGACAAAGGGACCAGGATGACCAGGAGATGAGCAGGCAGGCTCTGGTGTGCTGGGCCTCATGTGTTCCTGTTCTGCATGCTCTGCTTGTGTGAAGGACAGCTCTGAACTCACCGCCTGCATGACGGCAACCCAGCTTGAGATGGGCACCAGGCTGTCCTTAGCAAGCCAACTTAGATGTTCCCTGTGACTTTTTATGATGAGCTCTGGATCTGATGAACTTTGTAAGGTGGTGACAGTTCTTAAGACCTGCATGTATTGTCATCCTGAAACATTCAACCTATTATTAAAGAAAAAATATTTTTTTCTTGCAGGTGCTGTTTCAGAAACTGTCTAAGGAGAAAGCGGGTAAGACACGGCATTACTTCTTCAGTGTTATTTGGTGACTCATGCAGATGTATGCATTGATGGAGAACCTACGAGAATTGCTGATATTCCGAGTTTTATTTATTTTGTGCACTTGCTATGATTACTTTCATGCCTTCAGTCATGAAGCAGAAGACTTATTTGGTTCTTAGGAAAGCTGATAATTCAGCAACCTTGAGTTTACACCTTGAAACATCAGCTCTGCGATAACAAGGGTAGCCCAAAGTATTTGTTATCAGTGTCAGGGAGGAGCAAGGGGGCTCGCCATGGCACTGACAGGCTTGTGATGAGCTGATGTATGTGAGTGAATCCTCCTGTGAAGAGGCTGGTGGCAGACTACCTCCGCAAAATCATATAAAATGTAAATGTAAATAATATAAGCACTGTCCCAGCCTTGCCCCCAGTGGCAGAGTCATGATGCATCCATCATTCACCAGCATGAGCTCACTCGCAGTTGATGGGGTTGGCAATATTAACAGCACTGGAGTGTTTGACTGATATGGGAAAATGATTTATTTACAGTTGACATCCTGCAGGGCACTGGAATCAGAGCAATTGGCAGAGTTATAAAAATGGATATGCAGACCTCCACTTCTGTGAGCAGGCCAGGAGCTAAGGAAAGGTGTGGGTAGGCAGCAATGCTCACAGAGATCCCAATTCAGCAAGCTACTTAACACGCAATTAAACCTGCATTTGACAAATCCAATTCATTGCAAGGGAGAGTAAGCAACTGCTTGAATGATTTGCAAAATTGAGGGTAAATGTCCTTATTATTGAATTGTAATAAGCACAATTAGGAACTATAGAGAAAAGAAAATGCTTCTGAGAATGTGAGATTACTGAAAGTTAATAACAGCCCCACAGCTCTGCAAGAAGCAACATCCCCAAAGTCTAAGGAAATCCTCATTCCCACAGAAGCTTTTGCCAGCTAGCACTACTTAAATAAATCACAAAACAGCTGACCTCTGTAGCTCCCCATTTCCTACTGCTTTTTCTGTCTCATTAGTCAACGTGTATGCAGTGTGTGTCAATTAAAATGAAAGCAATTGGACATCTTTGTTGTAATTATCCATCTGTCCCCAGATGACTTAGCAAAGCAAGTTTGCTAACTCAGTGATTTCTCCTTGCTCAAAGCAGCACTTGCCTCTGCTCCAAATGGCACCCTCAGCTCTTTCCAAGGCCAGCACAGTTCTGTTAGGAGCAGATGAGCGAGCCCCTTTGCAGCCAGCATCGCCAATGCAGGGGCTGTGCTACCAGGAGTCCTGGCCTAGAAACTGAGCAAAAACACGGGCAACACTGTGTTCAGGTACCTCATATAGGTCAGTACGTACATGGAGGCTGCTGAACGTAGTATAGGTTTAAGTATTTCCATTCAAGTGCTGTGCACAGTTATGTTTTTCTGCTTCATAGGGTATATGAGTATTTATTCTGTGATGAGATTTGCCAGTGGAAAATGTGCCTGTGCTTTTCCAAAGCTAAGCAAATTGCATCAATTTTGAGATTGATTTAGCAATTTTCGATTGTTTGCACTGCTTGGATCAAAACCTCTTTGTGACAAAGAAAGATGATTATGTTAACAGCGCTCCTGGTTTTGACTGTGATAAATATTTGAATTGTTTTGTGATAACATAAATTTGGTCACTGAAGAAGAGGTGAAGTTTAGCACCCATCCAGCAGTTAAAAGATGATAGCTGAAAATTTGATAAAAATTGATAGCTGCCAGCATGAAAGAAGAATGGCAGGTAGCTGGTTTGGTTCGGTCACGGAGGTGGAACTTTACTCATAGAAATCGAGCTGGTAATGAACTTATCAATTAAAACACTTTGGGCAGAAAATGCCAATTCCTTCAAACTGAAGCACTTAGCAGGAAAGGTTTGCATTTGTTAGTTCCTTTTTGCAGCCATTTCTGTATAATAGGTGTGTGCTTCTTGACATGGGATTTTCTAACAGTGTTCAGAAGCAGAAGTTTGATTTTTTTTTTTTTTTAACTTTGAAAATCTGGGTTTTGAAATGTGAGTTATGTTAAAGCAAGGCATGATTTAGGTTACAGCCAACATATTATTTAAATTACCAAATTGGCAGAAATTATGTCTAAGACTGAGGAAGAGAGTTCCTTTCAGCTCAGCAGTTCACAAACATTTCTGATACATTCTCTGTCTTCTGGCTTTTTTTGTTTCGGAATTTCCCATGTGAGAAGAAACCCCTTCCTGCCTGTATCTGCCACGTGTAGAGTACAGAACTCTCCTCCTCAAGCTCATTTTTTTTTTGCACGTGCACCACATTTGGACTACTGTCATCCTCTCTCATTTGCTTTTTTTTTTTTTTTTCCTTTGGGCAAATAAATGCAACATTTTATGCTTCCATTTCCTCAATTTTTAGTGGGTGTCTGCCTGTGTGTGAACAAGGATGCTTGGCTCTCCTTCAGATAGGCTTGCCATTAGGCTGCAGGTTAGCAAACTATCTGCTCTGCTTGGAAGTAGGAGACAGGAGGACAGTTCATACCTGTACTCCTTGTACATGGCGACACGAATATGTCAATTTTTACAAATACGTCAAAAATATCCTATTCTGTGGTTTTAGCAAGATCTTTTAAAATGCCAGATTCATTCACTCAACCCCTCCAGAATGAACATGGCTCTCTTGATGCTAAGTTGTTGTTCTAACCACTGTCACTTACTTGCTGTCGTTGATGAGTGTTGCCCTTAATAGGACTGCCCCACTTCCATCGTTGTGCAGTATAGCACTCTGTCCCAGTTGTCATCACCAATAGTTTTTTTCTCATACTTCCAGGTCCATAACACCTGGCACGGGTCAGTCCTTTGCCACTGTCCCCTGACCCCATTCTAGATTTGTTAATCGTGTGCTTTAATTGCCTGCTGTGGTGCTGTGGAGAGCACCTTGGTGAGCTGCTCCTCTTGCCATCAGATTGCTGAGGAAAAGTTTTTAGCCTATGATAGTCACTGTTAAAACCTGATTGGCTGATGGTATGCATTCTTACCATGTCCTGTTATATCTCTTTGTAAAAAATTATTCAGCTTGAGCATTCTGGCTGCCTGGTGTATTTTTAAGTTAGCACCGCATAGCTCAAGATGGCCAACACAGAGCACACTTCATCACTGGTAGGAAAAATGAGCTTTTGCTTTGCTAACCAAAATTTGAAGTCAGATTAAAAGCTGACACATCCTGTACTTTAGTGATATGTATGAAGCACTAAATATAGCAGCGTGCTGGTGTATTTGCTGATCCATGGTAATGTAGTCTCTAGCAGAGCGGCAATAGGCTGGCAGGGAAGATGGTGCACTGCAGTAATATGATAAAGTCCTCAGGTGACCTTGGCCCCCGGGTATCCTTGACTGATGTGTTATGAAATTCACATGGAGGCAGATGTGGCTCCAGGGCTTAACAAATAGCCTGATCCTGCACTATTTGTTCAGGCATAGTGCTAATTGACTTCAAGAAGAGATCTCCTTTGTTTGAGAAACTAGAACTGACCTATACGGCAGCTGAATAACCACTGCCCACAAAAGGCCTGATTCTAGGAACTGAGAGGAAACTGCAACTCCATCTGATCTTTGCTAGATGCTGCATGTCCTGCCAGGTCAAACCCACACAGTGTTTCTCACTGACTACATATTTTTTGTTTCCTTAGTCATATAGAGACTTATACTGATATTTATATTTTACCCATGCTGCATTCCCCAGGCAGGAGATACAGGTTGACTGCAACACGAACAGGAAAATGGATATGGCTCACAGAACCGTCTTCTGTTCTGAGGTTTTCTTCTTGCTCTTGTGGCAATGGAGAAGGTGGTTATTCTCTTTGAGCCTTTCACCTGACATGGAAGCCTGCATCTGCTGGAGATGGAGCTGAGGTTATATCTGTGAGCTTCCCTGTCCTACCCTCTGCACAAGAAAGCAACAGTGGAGTTGGACACTGCAGTCCCTCCTAGGCTGAGACAGTACTTGTGACCCATGCTACTGTTATTCCAGCTACACAAGTTTACCCAAGATGAAATTCTGGCCTTATAAACCAGGGAAAATAAAACCTTATCATCCAAAGCTCCTGTGCATTTACTAGAAAGGTGAATGGGGTCACTTGGATGTGTTTCCAACATGAAGACGAGATGCTTACTTTGGCCTGAAAGATGATCGGGCTCTTCTCCCCACAATAGTATAGTGAAAATAAACTAGTGAATAGGCCACCAGGTGTTTGGTGGCCTTGGCCTGTTGAATAGCTACACTCTGTATGGCTCAATTTAGAAGCAAGTAGACTCGGTCCTTCGTCTGTAGCCAGTGCATTAGAGGGTCCTTTCCTTTGGCTTCTGTTCAACTCCTGTGCTTCTGTTCCATTTGGCTCCTAATGTTAGGCACTGAGATTGGCTCTTCCTGCCTTTATGTTCCTTTTGGAATCAGTAATGACAGAACAAACTCCTTGCTTCTTCTGAATAGGAAAATCTTTGCTTTCCAACTCCTCCTGTTGTACTGGGGCACTGAAGGCAAACTGTGGTCTTCAGCTCTTGCAATGGAAATGAGTAAAATAAGAACCCTATATACATATTTCAGGATACTGCTGTTTCTAAAAAGATAATAAAACATATATGTTTAACTGTTTTACTATGTGAGCTTTACATGAAAGCTTGAACTATTAAGAAATACTTAAAATCTTTTATTGGAAACTTCACCAACAAAACAAAAAAAAGTAATGTATAGACATTTTATACACATAATGATACTCAGTGTCCTTCTAAATATCTCCCTCCATTTCCCTATTCAACATCTCTTTCTGTAACTTAGATTTTTTGTCAATATTTGTAATAAAAAAAAGAAAAATATTTGAAAGACTAGAGCTGGTAAATTTTAAAAATAATATATCTTCTATGATTGAAAATGTGTAGTGAAATACACTTAATAAGTGCAAAAAGTGGTTGGTGTTGGGATGAAGATATTATTAACAGCTTTCCTACTTTAACTCATTTTTCTTTACACCTTGGACTGCTGAAGAGTTGAGCACTAAGCTCATAGATGGATTTGGGTTTGTATCTTCTCTTGAAACTTGGAAATTTCTGATGGTATCCTCCTTGCTGGAAATGATCTCACGCAATTGTTAAATTGCTCCAAAGCTTGGCCTTTTGTTGAGCAGGAGGGTACTTCTCCCAGCGGCTGAGGTCAGTCAGAGGGCTGTAGGCTTCTCGAGTCAAACAGTCATATTCAGCTGCACTGCATCTGAGCAGCCTACTCTCTTTAAACTTAGGTTTTCCAAGTGTCATGGAAGAGGTCACATTTTGGTATTTAACATTCATTCCAATTGTAACAAAAATATCTGAAAATTTTTCATTGTATAACAAAAAAATATATCTATATCATAGATCTGTGTTCTATTTCAAGTAGACCTTTCCCTCAGACCTTTGTGATAACTGCAGCATAGGCTGTGTACTCATACTTTATTTGCTGGGGAAGGTATGGCTTCAAAACTGCAAAGGTTAAACATTTTAAATTATGCAGGGTACAAAATAAATCATTACTGTTTTATAGTGCTGACTGAGCATTACAGCTCTGAGAGAGATGTGTGGAAGAATCAGCTGTGTAGGAGGAGTGTCGTCTTCGCATGGGAAGCCTTCCCAACAGGCCTTGTGCTCCAGTGGGCCCAGCGTTCCTTACCAGACAGCATCACTGTCATCTAACAATTTTCTAGGTTCAGTTCTTGATATCTATTAGCATTAATTCCTGAGGAGTAGCTCGTGGGGTTTTGTGCTATGTGAGAGTGATTTGTAGCTCCTCTATGAAAGGCTTAGGAAAAAAGCCTGGTTTCTTTGTTTGCACGCCAGGCAGGCAAAGCCAAATTAATGCCTCTGTGGCTCACGGTGACAGTGACATCACTTTCCACTTTCACAAAGATAAGAGTTACGAACCCCATTACTGCTTGTGGTGTTTCTGCACCTGGGATCTTCAGATATGAACCTCCACACTTTGGCACTTAAGTAATAACCTCATTAACTCAAGGCAAGCAATGACTGTAGGAGCCTCTTCCTAACTATGGTGGGACCACTAGAGGAGGACAAAGAACCACGCAGTGGTAACTCAGCTGCCTGGACACCTTCCTAAGAAACCACAGAATTGCTTTTCAAGCTTTTCAACTGAAATTCACCCAGTTTTTGTCCTTCCTGTTTTCCGTATTAGATTCCATCCAGGCCAGCAAGTAGCTAAGACAGAAGTGCTCATACAGATGCTGGTACTTATTGAGCATTCAGCACAAGGAAAACTTCCACCATGGTGTCAAACCAGAGCTGAAGTGCAGTGCTAGGAGGAGGCAGGAGCTGCAAACAAACACAACAGTCATGCCAAAGCCATCCCATGCATCATTCCATTGCATGTAATGGCATTTATCACTCGTGAACTTGGCTTGGTATCTTTATGAAGGTAAAGCAATAAAAAAGGCAGGTTCCAGAAAGCAGGTGGCAAAAAGGTTGCTTTCTGTGTCGGTATTGTTAAATGGCTCTGATGCTACTCTTCCAGTCTTGGTGCAGTGTTGGTTTTGACACAGGGGCTAGGAAGGAAATAAATAGCTTTAGTCTTTTATTTGGAATTTGTTTATATTAGGTACGTATACACCCTGGAATATTTCTTTGTTTCCAAGGACTCTACTCTAGAAGGCCAGTATGTGTGCCAGGAAAAACTTTTTTAAGGTGAAAGTACAAAATTTTCCCTGGTGTAATTCTTGTGAAAACTAATGGTTTTATACCAAGTTGACTTAAGCACCAATTCAGTCCAGGTACAAAATCAAGCAAAATGATTAAATAGTTGAAAAGTTGCCCAACACACTCTGTGCCAGGAACAGATCTGCCTGATTGCTGAGAAGGTTTTTAGTATCAGCAGCAAATTGATGAATCAGAAGGACTAGCTACAAAGAGCACATTGTTTGAATTTAGATTGGGTGACTTCTGTGTGGAAATTTGAAAAGAAATGCTGAATTTATTGTTAAGCAATGTTGATTAAAAATTCATTTATTCCATGAAATAGAATTGGTAGTATATTTTTAATTACTCAGTTACAGTTGTCATTGTATGAGGGCTGCTCCAAAAGTTTATTTTATTCTCTTGGCCCGTGACGTCAAGAGCTGGATGTTGGTGGTATGGCAGTAGGGGCTGAACCTTCCCACCAGTATTCCATTACATGTTGTTGCTGTGCGACAGATGGCAGTAGAGGGGCAGTCTGACAGAATGGCATCTGACATGGAAGTGCATGTGGAGCAAAGGTGTGGCATTGAGTTCCTCCGTGCGGAAAAAATGGCACCCATTGACATTCATGACACTTGCTGAACGTTTGTGGAGACCAAAGAGTGGATGTGAGCACAGTGAGACAGTGGTGATGCGTTTCAGCGGTGGTGACAGCAACAGTGGCCACCTCCCCTGGGGCAGATTTTTACAAGTGCGGAATACAGGCTCTTGTTGAGTGCTGGCAAAAACACATAGCTCATGGTGGTGACTCTATTGAAAAATAGTGTTTTGTAGCTGAGAATTTGCTCTATCAGTGTTGTTATGCTCTTTGTATCTATTGTTCTTTCCATGGCAATAAATATGAGACATTACTTTCAGAGCAACCTATTGCTTAGAAGTAACTTGCTACTAAGAAGTCTACAGCTTCTAGGGGCTCTAAGGATTTCTCCTTACTTTAAATTCAGTCCTTCCTGTAATATGTAATCATATGTGGTATGGAATTATCACTAAGATAACACTTGCTAGTGATAAACTCTTGCTTTTAAAAGACAGAAAAATGGCCATCTGTACATCTCACTTAAATTATATGGTTTGTTTTGGAAAGGACCTTAAAGATCAGCTAGCTCCAGCTGCCTGCCATAGGCAGGGATACTTTCCAATTCCAATTGATAATTATAAAATTCTTTTAAAATTGCCTTAATTCTATAAACCAGTTCTAGCCCAGACCCTTGCAGTGTTTTCCTGTAGCATTTTAAGGGTTCTGAATTTGAAGAACCTGATTCTGTGCTGATTGCAGTAACTGGCAACTTGGAGAGGGTAGGATTAGTCTCTTATGATACATTTACAGATGTATAGAAAATAAATCATATCTGTAAAGATGTAAAAGGATGCAGCATTTCTGCCTCGTATAATTCCACTAATCTGAGAAAATGGGAAGCTGAGGAACATTACGTTTCATGAAATATGTATTGTTTCTTTTAGCTAAGTCTTAAAACTACAACTTACATGGACTGCTAACTAAGTTGTTTTGAGGCATGTTGGCAGACCATCCCTCACAAACATCACAGCTTTACATTACTGATCATTTTCTTCATATAAAAATATGAAGGTTTAAACATTTACATTAAAGTCAACATTCAAATCCTTTGTGAAGAGGTTATTTTCTTGCACTTTGGTTCATGGGCCAAGTGGTACCCTGGTAGTGATCCCCATCCTGCCAGGAGTTCTTTGCTGCTTGTTTTGATTTTCAGTGTCTTTTCAGAGGTAAAGCAGATGCACGACACAGTTTGACATCAGTAGTGGAGTGTTGGCATTTTTTGTTTTGCAAATATATTTTGCATAAAGTTCACCACGCTTTTTGTCTTCTTTCCTTCTTGTCTGCTGACCAATGCAATGCAATGTCTAAATCTTTGATTTACAGCTCTCTGGACTCTTAGCAAAACTGTAAGGTGAATTTCCACGGTTAAACTCAGATTTCTCCTCTTGTGTATTTTCACCTACTTATAAGGCAGAATGGATGCAGTACACTCAGTGGCTGGCTGATGTACTGAAGAACTCAAAATACTCAGTAGCATCTTAAAGTGTACCTTTTCATTTGTTGCTTTTGTTGTCATGCTTTTTTTGTTGTCTGCCTTGCTAGGGTAGTATGTGGAACACTGATGTAAATACAGTACATACTGTGCTTCCATAGGTATTGATAGACTTTGTGTCTTATGATCACTTACCATAGAATCACAGAATGGCTTGGGTTGGAAGAGATCCCAAGAATCATGAATCTCCAACCCCTCCCCCACCTCCAGGGATGGGGCATCCACAACCTCTCTGGGCAGCCTGTTCCAGCACCTCACTGCTCTCATAGTAAAGAACTTAACCCTGATATCCAACCTAAATTTTCCCTCCTTCAACTTAAAACCATTTCCCCCTGTCCTGCTATTATCAAACCACTCAAAGAGTTGGCTCCCCTCCTGTTTATAGGTACTGGAAGGCTGCAGTGAGGTCACCCCACAGCCATCTCTTCTTCAGGCTGAACAAGCCCAGCTCTCTCAGCCTGTCTTCATAGCGTAGGTGCTCCAGCCCTCTGATCATCTTTGCGGCCCTCCTCTGGACCCTCTCCATCAACTAGGGAGCTTTTATTTTGTATATCTTGTATTGGGGGCCCCAGACCTGGACACAGGACTCCAGATGGGGCTTCATGAGGGCAGAGTAGCAGGGGACAATCACCTCCCTGTCACTGCTGGCCACCCCTCTTCTAATGGAGCCCAGGATACCATTTGCTTTCCGAGCTGCAAGAGCACACTGCTGGCTCATGTTCATTTTTTCATCCACCAGAACCCCCAGGTCCTTCTCCGCAGGGCTACTCTCAAGGACTGCTCCTTCCAGTCTGTATATATACCTGGGATTCCTCCGGCCCAAGTGCAAAACCTTGCAGTTTGATGTGTTGAACCTCCTTAGATCCACCCGGGCCCTTCTTTCGAGTCTGTAATGATTATGAGCATGGGGAGGAAATACTGTTTCTCTTCAAGTGCTGGTGTGCAATGGCTACACATTATTCCTAGATGATTCAATTTGATTGGTGCTGAGTATTCCTTTTGGACAGTCCCCTGGGTTTGATGCCCCTTTTACCAAGGCCTGCAGCAAACTGTCACTGACAACGTCAGCAGAGACCAAGGCGATGAAGCACTGGAGCTCTGTTGTGCAGGGATGTCCTCTGGAAAACTATCCTTTGGAATGCAGTCACCTCTGTCTACAGCCTTAGTGTTTCAGGATTGTCCTTTAAATGATACAGAAAAGCAGCTCTTTTTTTTTTTTTTTTTTTTTTTTTTTTTTTTTTTTTTTTTTATTTTTTTGCAGAAAGCACTACCCTCCACACACTTGAGACTCTTTTCTTCTCTTTGCCTTCTCTCTTGCCCCTAAAAGAGAGGAAAAACTTTGCCAAGAAAACACATTTGTTTGGGCCATGGACAGAGGCAGTTGATACTCAGTTGTAGTTTGGATTGCCAGGCTGGTAGGGGCAGAGGGAGCAGATAACGTTGAGATTTCCTCTGAATTCCTGCTCTGTTTTCCTCCTATGGTTACAAGCAGTGAGTGTGACTGTTCTCAGTCAGCATTTCCCACAGTCCATAAGACTTATCTGACAGCCGAGTTCGTGTCAGCTGTCCAAAACTAACTGGGGGATATCTTCCTTTTGCCACTCCTGTGCTGTTAGTGCTTATCAGTGACACTCTCCAACTTAAATGGCTGGTTAATTTACAGGCGTACTGAGACAACTTCACTTCTACTGCAGCCCCACTGCATTCAGAGAGTTGCACTGGGAAGGAGTTTGGCCGAGGTGTCTGAAAAGCGTAAGTGGTAAGAACACGATACAAACAGAATCAAGAGCCGTGCCACAGTCAAAGCAAAAAGGAAGCCCAGAGCTTTGGCAAGGCTCCCATTCCAGATTTCTGGGGTGTGATTCAACAAGGTGTTCATGTTTTACAGCTGGTGCTACAAGAGAAAAGATGTTATTTTACAGCAAAACAGCTCCAGTGTTTCCACATCAAAACGTGCCTGTGTTAGAAAAGAACAAAAGGAGAAATAAGTCACAGGATTGCAGAACACAAATTCTGTTGAGAATCATGACGACCTTCAAATCCATTAGAGACTTTCAAAAATACAGAATGAAACTGAGATTTTCATACTCAAGCTGAGATTTTTAAATGAGCCTACAATGGCTAAATACTGAACTCCCACTGAAAGTGGCCCCCTGAGCACCTTTTCTATCAGTGGGAGGAGAGAGGCATTCTCAGAGTGTAAAATCTTTTCCAGCTGGAGCAAGTCCTCCTCCACAGATCTCCTCCAGCAGCTCTTCCAGGCAGCCATTCTTGGGTGGGATGTTATAGGACAGCCTTCTCCCTCCATCTCCCCACCTCCCTTAGTTCTCTTTTAACAATGGGTTCCTAATATTAAGGCGTATGAATCTTATATCTATTACTTTTGACATTTTCTTAGATTTTCTGACTAACAGATTGTTGGAAAGACTGAAGTGTAAAAATGAGCATTTTAAAATAGTTTAACTCATTTAATTCAGTTAGCCTGAACTAGCAGCACAAACACACAGTGCTGTAATCGGAGCAGTTTGTTTGCTGCTCTGCAGGCTTCTCTACACCACGCATATTTCCTGTCTACACCATGCATGTTTCCTGTCTACCATATTTGTTTCATATAATCCTCTGGGCTCTTTTATCTCAGCTCGTTCTCTTTATATCCTTCTTTGCAAAGTCCAGTTTTAGTTTCTCCTGTCTTACCATTTCCACTGACTAGTCTGTTTCCTCTTAAATGCACTGTTGCTTCTCAATCTGCTTACTCTCCTGCTCATCATGCCTTACAGTATAGTAGTTCTGCCTCTCCTGTTGGCTCCACCCCAAACCTCTGTGTCCTCCAGAGCTCCCAAGTCATCTATGGTTCTCAGTGAAATGGGCAATGGGCTCTGCAAGCTCTAAAGCCACATATAACACTCATCTTCCTAACCTCGCTATCAGAACATTTTCTTGTTTTTCCTCTTGCTGGTCAATTATCCTATTATTATCTATCATTACATCAGATATGAATATGGGTGACTTTAAATCATGGCTTTTTCATGCCTGGGTAGGGTATTTCCAGACTGAATTCCCAAACATAAGCATATTCTGGAGTCCTCTTTGTATCGTCAGAAGTTGATATAAAAGTGATACACTCATCAGCTCAGTTGTGATAAACACGGTAACCATATTTAAAGAGGAAAGGAGACATTGTAGGCAACAAAAACAATTATAGCTTCCCATATTAATGATCACATACATTTCTGGAAAAAAAGAAAAAAAAAAAGAAGAAAAAAAACCCAACAAAACAACCAAAACACAGCAAAGGAAGCTATAATACACCCAGTCAGAATACAGATGTAGGATCCACTGTGACTCTATAAAAGAAAAGAGAAAGAGCTTTTTCATGGGAAAACAGGAAGAGATACAACTTATCTGGGCTTTCCAAGCTAGTATTCCAGAGATCTTCAAAACAGATAGGAAACAACCTGAAAAATGAAAGTGTGTGAAGGAAATATTTGTCCTTGAACAAAAACTTTATGAAAGATCATAAACAGCCACACTAAACTTGCTTGTCTTTAGAAAGAAGAGAGGCTAATAATAGGTCACCTATAAGACCTTTACTAGGAAAAATATTATTTAAAGCTTCTATATCTTGACAGATGAGTGAACAGACAGCAAAACTTAAGATTTCCTTGGATACTGAGAATCAAATTCAGATCACCAAAGCAAGGTGATTCGACAGCTTCAAAGCAAATGGGATTTCAATTTACCTAAGTGTGATGTAATGCTAGGAATGATTGAAGCATTCACTGATATCACATTCTTGATGAAGTGTTACCAGTTCAGAAAAACACCTAAGCAACATCATCAACAGCTTAATTAAAACATCCCAGTAAAGCAGCTGGTCAATTTGCAGCACGCATCACAAAAGCAAATAAAATGCCAATTTATGTGAACCATACAGAAAAGTGTTGATTGTACTGTAATCACAGAATTGGGGAACTATATCACAGTCATTCCATCATTGTCAACACTGCAAAAGAGAAGGCCATAAAGAATGATATGCATAGAAAATACAATCATTTTACTTGAAGAACTAAGAAGAAATCATATTGCAGTGATAAATTTCTACTCATGTTTAAGTAAGGGGGATATCCATTGAACAGAACAAGTAGCATCCCAAATTGCTGGAACCTGTTTTCCCAACGATTAGGACCAACAAATCAGCCAGAATCTGAGGGAGGTTATGCTCACATATTCTTGAGGAGCACAATGGAAATGAACAGGGAAAGGAAAGTGAACACACTGGAAGAAATCTTTCAGTGAAGCACATGGGAATTTTGAAAATTACCACAGCAAGTCAAGAATTTCACATTAGTGTGAAGTTGTTACTTGTGCTTAGTCTAAGTCCTGTGGGATTTTTTTATTTTTTTTTTTTTGACAAATGATGCTACCCCTCTACTCTGCTCTCATGAGACCCTACCTGGAGTACTGCATCCAGTTCTGGGGCCCCCAACACAAGAAGGACATGAAACTGTTGGTGTGGGTCCAGAGGAGGGCCATGAAGATGATCAGAGGGCTGGAGCACCTCCTCTACCAGGACAGGCTGAGGGGCTCTTCAGCCTGTAGAAGAGAAGTCTCCAGGGAGACCTTATAGCAGCCTGCCAGTACCTGAAGGGGACCTACAGGAAAGCTGGGGAGGGATTTTTATAAGGGCATGTAGTGACAGGACAAGGGGAAATAGTTTTAAACTGGAAGAGGGTAGATTTTGATAGGAAGAAATTCTTTACTGTGAGGGTAGTGAGACACTGGAACAGGTTGCCTAGAGAGGCTGTGGATGCCCCCTCCCTGGAAGCATTTGAAGCCAGGCTGGATGGGGCTTTGAACAACCTGGTCTAGAGGGAGGTGTCCCTGCCTATAGCAGGGGGGTTGGAACTAGATGATCTTAAAGGTCCCTTCCAACCGAAACCATTCTATGATTCTATCATTCTATGATTCTATGATTAGGTCAGTCTTTGTAGGAGGGGGGGCCTGTCCCTGGTGATGTTAGAGAAAACCTTGAGTTTCATCAGCTGTGCGCTAAAAGGTAATTCCTATGTGTACAAAGTAGAGTAAGGTGCTACTGTGATTTTCTAGTATCGTATACTACCCACTTTGCATTTACCCTGCTCAGCTGTAAAAGATGAGCTATAGGACAGGGAGGAGAAGGGAGGAGAATAATCCAAATCTGTGTAAGTCCTAAAGGAGGATAATGTTTTCCAGATGAAATTGTATTCTTTATGATTTGACTGACAGCTACGAGCTCCTTTATATCCCTGCAAAACCATTTAGCAACATTTCAGAATAGAAATTGGGAATAGCCAGTGACTCTGTCGGTCCAGTCCCATTGCGGTACAGTGCGGCAGGTGATGGGAACGCTTCCTCTAGCTCTGCCTTTGGCACACTGGGCAGTGATAGAGCAGTCCCTGCTGTTGCCTTTCTTGGGAATTAAGCTGCTTTACAACGAACAACTTTCCATCCCAAGAGAGAAAATAAGAGTATCTTAATATTTTCTAGCTTTCTCCCATGGTGTTTGATGTTCTATTTATGTAATGGTAATTTCATATCATGTTAAAATGCTGTTAAAAGCAAACAGGTAAATAGCATAGATTTTTTTGCCTTTTGCATGGAGAAGTTGGGCTCTATCTGGAAGATCACAATAATTTTTGTTTTAAGTGGTGGGCACTATTTCATTTTCACAGTGGCATTCTTTTATAGAGACTATGATTACACAGCAGCACATCAGTTCTGTCTTAAATTCTGCTGTCTGTATGTATGTTATATTGTCCATATAAAGATATAATATAGCTTTGTTTCCAAGATGCTGTATATTGATTGAAATTAGGCCATTATGTGAACCCGCTCAACTACATGCAAAAGGTAAGAATAGTGTAAGCAAAATAAAGGTGAAGAAGCTACAAATTTGGTGTCACAAATCAGTTTTAGACTTCCAGTTTGCAGCTATTTATGTTTTACCTACCCAATTATAGGAAGCCATTACTGAGCCAATATCGGACATCCTTTGATAACTTTCTTCCCCCCTGCTGTTTTGAGCAGTTGAGGGCAGTACTATGGGCCTGTTCGTGTTTCAACCAAAAAAAGGAAAGCCCTCAGCAACTCACAGTAAACCGCTCTCAGCTCGGCTCTAAAATCTGAAGCTGCAGTTGTTACTGCTGATTTGTTAATCTAACACAGACGTCGACATTTCCTGGTTACTGTAAACAATGAAATGCTTTTGGAGTTAATGGAATACAGGTGCTGCCTGACATTACCAAAATGTTCTCACAGAAACAGAGACGTTTTTGGATAGAAAGAGCTGTAGATCCACCTAGGCCAGCCCCTTCTTCACAGCGTGAACATCCTGCTTCTCAGTGGGAATACCCAGATTTGTTAGATGTCATGAAACAAGCATTCTTCCTGAGCTTAAGTTCCTTAACACCAGCAGGAACGCAGGAACCAGGGTACCACTGTGCTGCTGGAACACATACCAGTGTAAGGCCAGAGCTGGGTGATGGAGAGGGCTTAGGTGGGCTCTGGTTTGCCAGTGAAACCTTCCCTGTGGGGCTTTGGGAAAGGATGCTCAACGGCAACCAGACTTTGCCTCACGTAAGACCCAGACAATGCTGCGACCAGCTGGCCAGTCCCTGTTCACTGGGGTAGCAAAAAGAAATTTAAAATCAGCCTTAATGTAATGACTAAAGACCTCATATTATTATTTAGATTAATAGGGGTTAACTTGGGCCTCAGCCAAATTGTGACTTTGGTCATTAGAATTTGCCTACCTGAAATCCTATCCCCTATTGCAACTGGACACGACATTCTTTATTTCCTGTCAAAAACTGTTAGTGGCACTGCTTTGCTGTCACACAGCTGCTATGCTCAATTCCAGAAATGGCTGCATTTCAATTCCATTCAATATTTTCAGAAATCTGCTAAATAAGTTAAATAGTAGATGTGCAACAAGTAGCGAAGGAAGCTCTGCAAAAATGCACAGCTTAGAACATATTGTTGCTGGCAATATCCTCCCATCAGTCAGTAGCTTAAAGTCTGGGAAAGTGTGTGTGCACATGAGCTGTTGCGTAGCTGAAGTTCTTACTTATAAGTAAGTTGGTCTTGGCAACAACTCCGCCGCTTTGTTGTTAGAGCCTGTTGTCAAAACTGATCAAGTTTGACCATGTAATCCAGGAGAGTTATACAAAAAAAAAGAACAAGCTCTCAGGTCTCTGAACCAATATCCAGATACGCTGTGTGCTAAATTACTACTGACTACTGCAAGGCTTTCTTACACAAATGTTCCAATTATTTCAACTGTGATGATAATAACAGCTGGAAACTTGAAATAAAATTTTAAAAAAGTCCTGGTTTATACAAGGTCCCAATACAATATTAAGGAAATGAGCACTTTGAGAGCAAAGAAAAATGTAATTTAGAATAGTATATTTTTGTCAAGCAACTAAGAAGTGGGGAAAAAGAAAACAGATCCCAGAAGCTAGAATGAGAAGAATGGGGGCAATATTCTGTGCTGAGACATTTCTTGTTTCAACATATCTCTGCACTTTTTCAGGGACATTAATCATCTCAAAATGTCAAGCTCTTAAAAAATACTGTATTTAGACACATAAAATGTATTCCACATTCCCAGTTGCTTAATCTTTGAAGAATTGTCTGTTTCTACAGCGATCAGCTTTGCCCAGCCCAGGCTTTTGTATCTGCAATATACTGTATTTTAAAGATGTCCACAGAGCATCTTCTGAAAGGAAGCAAAAGTTTATTGGCACTTGGTTCATTTTGGCCATTCTTCTCTGCTGAGAGATGGGCAAGGACTTTTGTGGCTGCAGGTCAGAGAGAATTTCAGTGTAAGTTTTTTCTTCTGCTAGAGGTGGGCACTAGAAGTGCTAGACAACAGCCATCTGTGCCACAGTTATCTCCCTGTCCCTTTTTTCACCACTCACAGAACTCTTACCTCTCACACAGGGCCTTCGCCTGGAGTTTGGCATTAGAATCATAGAATCATAGAATATCCTGAGTTGGAAGGGACCCAGAGGGATCATGTAGTTCAACTGCTAACTCCATTCTTGTATGACATTGTAGACTGAGTTAAGGAAGCAAAGTAAGAAAGGTAGAGGGATTATTTGGAAAGAATGTGCAGAAGCTAGCTACAGCTGAGATGTGAGAGGTGGAGAGAAGTCCAAGTTAAGTCCAAATTGGCTGGCATGTGAAAATCCCACTCCACTGTAAAAATGGGAAAAAGGCAGTTTTCTATTGAAAAGAAGGAAGGGAGGAAGGGAAGGAAGGGAGAAAGGAAGGAAGGAAGGAAGGAAGGAAGGAGGAAAAGAAAATGTTCTCTAACTTTTATTCTGTAAGAAATTAATCATATGTCAGAAGGAGCTTGCTGGGTGAAAATCACAGTTGCTCTAGAAAACGTTCTATCCATTGTACGCCATCTCATCTCTTTCTCATTTACTCTGCCTTGACAGACATGGTCTGGTCTACTGCAGTGCATCCCCAAGGCAAATACCCTGGCAGTGCCCTGCTGTCACTGTTCATTGCAGCTCACCTGCCCTTACGTTGCATCCAGTGGAGGCCACTTGCCTGAAGGCTGTAGGCCTTCCCCTATCTATCATTTGCTCGATATTAAAAGCTTGATTCCCACAGTCCGTCTGCACAGGATGCCAGCTTTCATTGTCTACTCATTACATTTTCATTACACTGGTATGCTTTCTCCAAAACTGCCCCTCATGTTTGGCAGTTGGTCCTGTGAATATATTAAGATATCACATTAACCTCCCTTGAGACCGTCTTGTAAATTGCTTTGTGTCAGTGCCTCCAAACTTAACTATAGTGTGTGAACACCAGTAGTTATTACACTGGCCAGCATTGTTTTACTGTCCTCTCGCACGCTACCCTTCCTACTCCAATTAACTCCTCTCTCCACTGGTGTCTTGATTTATATTTAGTTCGCAGTCTCCTGAGGGCAAAGACTGTATTTTTGCTCCATCCAGTTTCTGCTTCTAGGTGCTTTGATAGTACAGTTTATTATTAATAATAAATTACCATCTGACATATGAGCAGAAGAAAAGCTTGATTTCCCCCCACACCCACCCCCTCCATGCCAGTTTGAGCAAGGGAGGTGGAGCACAGTCAAACAGCAGATACTTTGTTACTAGGGTCTATATCTGAGCCTGGAGCCTCTGCACACTGAATTCTGCAAGAAGTCTGTATTCTTTGAGCATTAATCACTGCGAACAAAAGTGAAAGAATCTGGCCCTGACTGATGAAAGCCAGCAGTGCTCTGCTGCTGGCAAAATGAGGGGTGATCCTTTCCCAGGGCTTCGGAAAGCTGAAGTGGGGAGGGATGAACAGACAGGTGCCAATCTCTCCATAAGGAGAGAAGCTGCTTTACAACTGATCCCTATTAAAGCTACCTTGAAATGATGATCATTTGCATATAGAAATAACAAGCAAGGAGAGTGTGCCAGGGAACAAGCTGGAACATTCTGTCCTCGTTCACACTGATTCTTATTTTTCTCACTCCAAAATGTTTGTTTGTTTACTTAAATGTAAAAGAGGACACCTACTCCTATGCCCTTGGTACTGTTCACATAATTTCAACCACAGAACTAGCATGTAATTCACTGCAGTCTGCTATTGGCAAAACAAGTACTGGAAAACCTCAAATCTTTTCTGCCCCTCCAGTGGTAACCCAGACTTGCAACATCGGTCTCAGGACATTTGGCCTGTGACAGAAAACAAATTCCAGAGCTGTAGGACCCCCAGAGAGATAAAGATCATTGCCAAAGATATAAATATCACTTGATGTGTTTATATCTGGACTGTCTGAGCAACTGAAGCTGTAAAAGCACAGCAACACCACTCGGAGTATGATAAATTTCAAGAAGCTTCATTAACTTACTGTCAGTTCCTGAGGATTTGGGTGTATTATAAAGTTTGGTATCACAGCGATGAACATGAGATTGCATCAGCGATCCCATGATACTAATTGATCTCCTCTTTTGTTTTGTTATTTCTTTTTAAGAGATACAAGTTGAGGAGCTTGTGTCCACTAAACAGCGTTAAACTAACAGAAAATCCTGATTGCCCATAACTGAGGTCTAGAGGACAAAAAGAAAAGAAGATACACTTGTACGGTAGTCTTTCAGTGATCAAGAAATGACAAACCGATATGCTGTCATCCTTCTCTTTCCTTCGGCCCAATTCTGTTCTTACCAAATACATGGGAGTTTTTATAGTGACTTTATTAAGACTGGATCAGGCTGCATTACGGAATCTGCAACAAATTAAAAATGCATTGCTAATGAGAGGGCAGATTATATGTAGTATCAATTAACTTGACATTTAATTACCACAGTGATTGGGAGGAAATATAAGTCGCTAAATACGTAATTAGAACATCAGACTTTGGTGCCACAGTGGCATCAGAGCACGGATCTAATCAGGTTAGATTTGTTCCCAACACTGTACATGGGTGCAAGACCTCCAGAGACAAACACTGCCAGTATTCTATTGTCAATTAGAAAAGACAAACATCACAGTTAACTTATTTTAGGGCAGCTGGGAATTTGGTCCTTTTCTTTTCATCATACACCATGTTTTTATGGCAATTAATCTCAACAGAACCATCTTGGCATGACAGAATGAAGCAGGAAAACTGCTCTTTCTGTGGAAAATCCATCTTGTTCAGGATATCAAAATCCTGCAGAGAAGAGCACTGGTCAGTTGGTTACTTACGCCCTTACCCAAAAGATGTGTGTTAGGGAGGTCCAGAAGGCCACCTCTCAGTCATGTTCTAACATCCTAAGAAGAAGTGGAACATCTTTGACCTGAGAATGATCCCCAGTGTGTACCGTCCTCCCAGTAGGTTGTGTAGCACTGCTTGTATTGCAACTGCTGCTTTCAGGTGCAATGCATCAGAAGTACCCAGGTTGGTAACTTGACTTCTGAACAACTGACAATGATTAAAGGCACAGAATGGGAACGGGCCAGTTGCTGCATGAGGTATTTTCTCATTATTCAGTAGCAATGTTTTCTCTGGGGAGAAAAGTACAGTATCTGATTGTGCTGCTGGATTTAATTTTCCACAGTAATGGCAGGTACCTGAAATTAGAAAGATTTTTGTCAATGCCAGCCACAGAATCAGTCGAGGCTTGCTAGTTCTGTTCTGCTGATTATGAAATACAGCCGTATCGCTGAGGTTTATCTCAGTAACCTGCAGTGAGATAACATGGCATTAGCAATTCTCAGTAACTCAGTGCTAATTGGCCATTCTCAGTAAACTGAGATGTCTAGGAACATTTTTGATAAAGTAACATCTTTCAAGTGGTACAAAAAGGAAGAGAATATTTATTAAAGTATTCTGGCCATCACAGACAGCAGTGGGAGAAATGTAGACCATCTTCCAGACAGGCCAGACGTGGTGAGAGGGCACCTGCAAGCATGGCCACCAGGGCACTGCTGAGGTCACACTGCTGAGTGACACAGACCAGGACTTGTGGGCAGTGACAAAATGATGTGGTACAAAACCTTTAAAACTGAAGTGATGGCTTCACATATAGGCTGTCACAGCTGATCTTTATATGGTTGCTGAGCAGGGTATCAGAAATGAACTACTAGGATGAGAGTTAGTGGCCTTAAGTTGCACCAGAGGAGGTTCAGGTTGGATATTAGGAAACATTTCTTCTCTGAAGGAGGGCACTGCGCACTGGCACAGGATGCCGAGGGAAGTCCTGGAGGTGTTCATGAAATGTGGAGATGTGATACAGAGGGACATGGTTAGTGGGCATGGTGGGGAAGGGTTGGCGATTGGACTAGGTGATCTTAAGAGTCTTTTCTAACCTGAATGATTCTATGATTCTATTATGCAGTGCTCATCTCTGCCTGGTTCCTAGCAGATGGGATCCCATGGCAGAGAACAAGCACTGCGAGAGTTACTGGTATTGTCTGTGTTTGTGGGGCATTAAATAAAGCGAGGCAGAGGTCAGATGCCGATTTACGAAGCGGAGGAGCTGATTGTAGGAGCTGTAATCCTCTCTCCTCCCATTAACATCAGCAGGTGTGGGGGTATTTACATGGTTATGCTGTCCCCCATCCAGATATGGCCCTGTAGGACTTTGTCCAGTCAGATGGAGGGCGGATGCTGTAGCTGGAACTGCAGAAGGACAAGTAACATACGTCTTCACAAGTTCTGTAAATTACACCATGTCCACCATATCGAATAAAATATAGCAGCTTAAGATGAGCTCTAAGCATTTTAAGAGCAATGACAACATCAGCAAGTAGGCAAAAGACATTAGTGTAATTGAGTGGTAATGTGGAACACGATTGTGTGTTTGCCTTTAGTTTGCCTTTAGTTTGTGTGGGTACTGCCAACATGGCAGCAACAATTTTAATTTAAACAAGATGGGGATATCTGTTATGTTTGACATGATTGCTTCACCAGGGTATTCCGCTGCTTCAGCACACGGCACTCACATCAGCCTCTTCATTGCACATCATGGACACTCCACAAAAATAGTAAGTAATAAATAATGGTTTGCAACCAAATGAAATTAAGCCCCTATTGTTCTTCCTTGCTATCACTCTGCAGCCAGTAATGCTGGGAACCATCCGCTCTGTGGGCAGCCAGGATAGGGAAAGGGCAGTCATTACTACAATATTTCCCAGATCCCAAAGGAAGGAGAGGCCCCAGCTGGGCTTCCCAAATGGGATAAGAGCATGATGTTGCTCTCTGACTTGATGGAGGAATTGGGATTCCTTTCTGTCTGCCAATGTGTGCAAGAGGTGACTGCCAGAGTTCAGTTGTGAACACTTTCAGGAGCTTGTTAGAGAGGAGATAATGTAAAGAGGGAATGGGAGGAATGAAGCAGGGGGAGGGAGGCGGAAGATGAGTGGGTGGCGCACAGAGAAAGTGGTAAAGAAACAGGAGTTTCGTGATTGAGAGAAGAGCGAGCTGAACTCTGGTGGACAGTTGATAAGCAGAGACCTCAGAAAAACAGTCTTCTTCTGGCAATAGTGGTGGCAGGGGTGAAGTGGCCATTAGTACTTCCTGAGGAAAAGATAACCCCATGCAGCCAGCTGCGCTGTCACCTCACAGCCACTGCCTGCACTTGGCCATCCCAGGAGCACGGGGCAGTGGGTGCTGTGTGCTCAAGCGGGTCAGGCTGCCCCGAGTTGGGCACTGGTGGTTGTGCGTGCCAGCCTGGGCCTTGGCACCGGCTGCAGGGCAGCGGGTCTGTGAGACCGGACAGAGCTCAGATGAAGGCTCCCAAAACATAAGCGGGGTCATGAAATTTAGGAGCTGGGTCACAAGTGATGCACAGGGCACCAAGGCGTTGAGGTGCCTGGGGCCGCAGTTGGCGCCTGAGCCTGAGGGGAGCGGGATCAGCGGGCACCCGGCCAGCGGCGGCCATCCCGCACTGCCGGCCCCTCACGGAGGGGGCGATCCCCGGGCCCTCCGACGGGGCCGCCTCCCGCCCCCAGCACGCCGCCCCGCAGCGGGGCCGGACCCCTGGGAGCCTTCCCCGTCCCACGGGGGAGGAGGAGGGAGGGCGGCGAGCCGCCAGGCGCCGGGGTCGGGGCGCTGGGGGAGGCCGGCGGCCGAGC